>CAIGQZ010033217.1:546914-559349 GCA_903798205.1 Danio tinwini
TTCCTAAAAGAGCAACACGGTTGTGCAGCACGTCTTTTTCAAGACTCTGCTCCGACTGTGCCATCACTGCGGTGGCATGTCTGTTGCGCAGTTAAGATCGCGGTACGCTCTTGCAAAAGGGCCACCCACCCCAGTTGTCCCCCACTCTGCGGTGGGCACTCGGGCTGATCTGAGGATTACAGTGGGAGTAAATCTGTCGCCCTTTGGCTTGCGGATCTCTCGCTCCTCCATGCGCTCCATCCAAGCTTCGAGTGAGAAAAACGCTCCATCCTTGTAGGGCCGTCGTCTCACTTGATGACACCGAGGCTCAGATGTCCACCGCTGCATCGGAGGTTGGGCTGTCATGGTCTGATGAAGGATCCCCCCCCCTCCGCTCCCTCCAATTAATTTGGCTATAAGAGCACAGTGCGAGCAAAGCCAAAGCATCATTTTTGCTTCAGAGACTTCAACAGCCTTCTGAGAGAGTTGATGAGGGTTCCTCTAGCTGAGTTTCAGACAGGGAGTGAACAAGAGCGGTCTCCCGGTCCAGAGTGTGTGGCACGCAGCGGCAGACGGTCGAGCTGGGATTCTCCCTTGCCTGGCGTCCTTTGTGTCCGGTCCTCCAGAGCGGTATGTATTGTTGCGAATTTCCTAAAAGAGCAACACAGTCATGCAGCACGTCTTTTTCAAGACGCCGCTCTGACTGCGTTTCTGGATGCGGTGGTTTCCTGTCCTCGGATGATGGGCACAAGCACTGCGTTTCATGTCTGGGAGTCCAGCATGTTAATGCAGTGCTCGCGGGCAGTGCATGCCATCACTGCGGTGGCATGTCTGTTGCGCAGTTAAGATCGCGGTTAGCTCTTGCAAAAGGGCCACCCACCCCAGTTGTCCCCCGCTCTGCGGTGGGCACTCGGGCAGATCTGAGGGTAACAGTGGGAGTAATTCTGCCGCCATCGGGCTTGCGAACCTCTCGTTCCTCCATGCGCTCCATCCAAGCTTCGAGTGAGAGAAGCGCTCCCTCCTCACTTGATGACACCGAGGCTCAGATGTCCACCACTGCATTGGAGGTTGGGCTGTCATGGTCTGATGAAGGATTGGGAGCGAGCGCAGTGGCGGCCGATCTGGAAACAGACATGATAACCGCGCTTTCCGGGGCTGCTTCAGTCATGGGTCTGGCGATGGTTTATCCCCCAGCCCCGTGGCCAGACCGACTAGATGGGTGTATGTGGAGTATTAAAAGGCAAGAACTTCTAGCATCCCATCCCTTTCTTCCTGGAAGTGCATAGTGGGCTCACGCAGTCTTGAGGGCACCTCTCTCTGCCTGATCTGCGTGCACCTCTGCCTCACCATCTTTGATGGTGGAGCAGCCAGGGAGTATGAGTCGATTCCCCAGATTGAGAGTGCCATCACGTCAATCTCCCAGCTTCATCTCCCGTCCAAGGAGTGTTGGTCTTCTGACTCCCTCCGAGCCAGAGCCCACACAGCCGCGGGCAAGGCTGCTTCCACCCTGCTCGCTAGGGTCCATGTGCGCTGGCCCAGCTGCACGAGGGTGGTTCCAACCCAGGCTTGTTACAAGCCCCGCACCGCACCCGACTGAGCTCCACGGACCTCAAGTCCGCTGTGTGTGCCCTGGGAAGGACGATGGCCACATTAGTGGTCCAGGAGCGCCCCCTCCGGCTAAACCTGGCAAAATTATGCGCAGAGTCGACAAAGTTCACTTTCTTGACCCCCCCATATACAAGTCCGGCCTGTTCTGCGACACCGTTGGTGGATTCACCCAGGAATTCACGCTGGTGCAGTCGGATACGATGGAGCATCCATCGGCGGGGAGGTAAGACCACTGCTTGTTGCTGAGAGCACCCATCTACGAGTGCTGCTCCGCCCCCGCCTGTCCTCCTGGCGAAGGATGCAATCTAACCGATCCCTCCAGCCGAGATGGAGAGCAGGATTACAGCCTGTACTTCATCGTACCTAAGGGTGCTTTCACACTAGCACTTTTGGTCTGCACCTGGGTTCGTTTGACGTCATAGTACGGTATGTTTAGCTAGTGTGAACGTGTCTTCTGAACTCGGGTGCGCACCCTTGAACTGTACCCGAGTCCGTTCATGCGAACTCTGGTACGGTTCACTTCTAGTATGAATGCAATCATACCATATAGCGGAAGTGAACCGCCAACTGTACAACAAACTATCATTTTCATAATGTTCATTTGTGTGTGTGTGTTTGTGCCACGTATTGTACCTTGGTGACAAGCGGGACTGAGCCAGGGCAAACACAGTGATGTTTGCTTGTCTCCTCCAGAAACAGCTTCTGCAGACACTGTGTGATGTTCTGAATGTTTATAATATTTTTGCGGCAGATGGACGCGAGTCGCTTTCTGTATGTCCAAAACTAAAAGATTCAGCAAAAGCAAATCAACCGCGATGTGCAGAAGTCTTTCCATTTTGGTGCTTTGCTTTCGTGACCGTCACCTAGTAACAGCCGTAAACAAAACAGCAGCTCGATGAAGCAAGCGTACCGGGGGTCAGAAGGAAAAAACAGTGTGAACACAAACCAACCGAGAAGGTGGCAAGGGGGGACAATCGAACTTGGGTACGGTCCAGACAATTGAACCAAGTGTGAAAGCACCCTAAAAGAGTGGTGGGCTATGGCCAATCCTAGATCTGCGCGTTTTGAACCACTGTCTTCACAAGCTGCCGTTCAAAATGAAGGACGCGTACTTCATGTCTCTATACTCCACGCCACTGTCAGTTTCTGCGGTCTGCGTTAAGGTCGAGCCTGGCAGTACAAGTCCTCCCCTTTGGGCTCTCTCTGTATCCGCGGGTCTTCACCAAGCTCGCGGAGGGTGCCCTAGCGCCCCTTCGGCTCGCAGGCATCTGCATACTTAATTATCTCGGCGACTGGCTGATTTTAGCCCACTCTCGGGAGCAATTGATTATGCACAGAGACAAGGTGCTCCAGCACCTCCGCCCATTGGGGTTTCAGGTCAACCGAGAAAAGAGCAAACTTGCCCCTGTGCAGAGGATCTCTTTTCTCGGGTTGGAGCTGGACTCGGTCACCATGACAGCGCGCCTCTCCGGAGTAGTGGTTCCACTGAAATCTTTCAGAGGCTCCTGGGGCATATGGCATCCGCAGCCGCTTTCACGCCGCTTGGATTACTCCATATGAGACCACTTCAGCACTGGCTTCACAATCAAGTCCCCAGACGCGCATGGCACGCGGGCACACACCAGGTGACTGTCACTACGCTGTGTCACCGTGCCCTCAGCCCCTGGAACGACCCCTCATTCCTACAGGCCTGAGTGCCTCTAGGACAGGCGTCCAGAAATATAGTTTTTTGACAGATGCTTGCAGCACCGACTGGGGGGCTGTGTGTTGTGGGCATACAGCTGCGGCACTGTGGAAAGGAACCCAGTTGCATTGGCATATCAATCCCCTAGAGCTGTTGGCAGTGTTCCTCGCTCTTCGCCGTTTTTTAACGGTGCTGAATCGACAACACGTGCTGGTCAGGATGGACAGCACGGCAGCGGTGGCATATATGGGGGGGTATCCGCTCTCGCCCCATGTTTTAGCTCGCTCGCCGTCTGCTCCCCCGGAGTCATACGCAGTGCAATCGCTGCATTCCACTTTTTCCCCACCGAGCTCAGCCGTGCAGCCCATGCGCTCTCACGGTAGTTTCGCCTGGGAAAATGGAAACTCCATTCCCAACTGGCCAGCTGTTATGGGCTGCACCTTTCTCTCTCTAACTTAGAGATTTGTGCGCTCTCGCTTGAGTTACAAACTTGGCGAACCCTGCAAAGTCCACTGGCTACACAGCTGGCCCCAGGGCGTGCATAATAAGCATTTCACCAGTGAGCCTACTCGCAAAGATACTGTGTAAAGTCAGGGAGGTCAAGGAACAGCTCTCGTATTGTGCCTCTCTGGCCCAATCGGACCTGCTTTCAACTCTCTTCGTGATGGCCCCTCCCTGGTACATCCCCTGGAAACAGGGGACAGGCACCATTTGGCACTAGCGCCCAGATCTATGCCTCATGTATGGTTCATAGATGGAGTGCAGAAGACTTAGGTGACCTACCGATTAGGTGGTTAACACTGTCACTAAGGCTGAGCACCCTCTACGAGGCATGCCCACGCCCTAAAGTGGAGTCTATTTGCTGTGTGGTTACCTTTTTCCCCGAGAAGGAAACCCTGAACATGCCAGATCAGAGTGATGCTATCCTACTTCAGTTGACTGGAGCTAAGGCTGTTCCCTCCGCTCTGTGGGGTTGGCGTTTGGATCATCCCCGCTCTGAGGATGCGTGATGGCGGCGCGCTGGGAAGTATTGTCTCATCATCCAGTTCCCAGAGGCACGAGACTTGGATATTAATTCTTCCTGTTTCCCTCTCATACCCACTCGGAGATCTCTCTTAGGTGATGTCTGTTCGATCACTCAGTATCTTAAGATTTCTGTCCAGGTAGACAGCTCTGCTGGTCGCGTTCGCATCGGTCAAATGGGTGGGTATCTGGAGGCATTTTCGGTCAGCGAAATGTTTCAGTGTTTTGGGCCAGCCCACTCTCACGTTTACCTGAGACTCCGGCCCTACTAGGTGCCCTAGGTTCCTACGGCATTCTTTCAGCTACGTAGTGAACCTGCAAGTACTGCCCACGGAGGAGTCAGACCCAGCCCCTTTATTTGCTGCGTCCGTAACGCTTTGCGTATTATACGGATCGTACTCAGCTCTTTTTCTGTTATGGTGATCGGCAGAAGGGAAGTGCCGTATCCAAACAGAGGTTGGAACATACCCACTGAACAGTGAATGCCATCTCCCTCGCTCATCTGAGCCAGGGCGAGCCGTGTCCCCCAGGAGTGAGAGTACGCTCCTCAAAGCGCGCATCCTTTTGGGCGTTAGCACACGGCGCCACTCTAACAGACATTGTAGAGCTGCGGGCTGGGCGACACCTATTGCGAGATTATTAATCTTGAGGGGAGCCGATTTCCTCACGCGGTGAATGAGAAATTTGGTTAGGTGTTGTAAAACGCTTGCTGTGCCATTCTCTCTAACACGGAGATACATTCGCTTTTTCGCTCTGTCAGTAATGTTCCCCGCTTGGCGAACCCTGCAGATATTCCTCCGAGGCCCCCAGCATCTGACTCATTGGAGGAGTCAGGCACTGGCCCGTTATGTAGTTGGTATGCCTGCTGGTCAGCCCGCGTTTTGGGTATAGGTGCCCGTTATGTGCGATCCCCCCTATGCGATCCCATATGCTTATACTGCCACGGTGCAGTCCCCCCTCACAGGTGGACCCGTGTCTTCCCTCACCGCTAACCATCTTATATTCATATGCGTATTCCCCCTTCTCAGGGCTAGTCCATATGCTCTCTTGCCACCAGTCTCCCCACATGGGTAGCAGGTGGTCTCTGCAGCGTCCTCCCTATCGGGACTGCACGCTCCCAACGTACTGTCGTATTAAATTCCGAGAAATTATTCTAGACACATTTGTGGCTCCCGAAAAATATATCTAAATCTGTAAATCTTCTGTTAAAGTGGGATAAGTAAGGCCCAGGGAACACATTAGAAGACCATGCCTCTGGTGACACAGGTGCACTCACCCTCTCTTTTGCCTGGCAAACCTCTCATCTGGGGCGAAGGTAAGGTTCCATACATTTCCCTATAGTGGAACTGGAGCAATGGAGCAATTATTATGTCGAAGGAACATAGCATTTCCGTTCCCCTTACGGAGGGGAACTTCAATGCTATGTTCCTTCGCCATAATGATTGCTCCTTAGCTGTTGAGGTGAAAGTCTCTTCAGCTAAAAAAATGATGCTTTGGCTTTGCTCGCACTGTGCTCTTATAGCCAAATTAATTGCAACGAGCATCAGGTGCGCAAGCTGAAGCTGCCAACTCATTGGCATTTCATTGGCCCGTTTACCTACTCTTTCAGATGATTGGCTTTATGAACGAAATCCCCATAGTGGAAGTTTTTCCACATAGCATCCCCCCCCCTCCCCTTCCAAAAACTGGAATATCACATAAAAGACGTGCGAATAAAGCTGTGTTTCCATGCAACGAGTCAAAGCGAACAAAATCGTCACTTCCTGATTAACTGGCGCCAAATATCAACAGTAAAAACAGAATTTACTGCAGTAGGAGAAGTTATCAAGTCAATCTTTTCTTCATCTAATAAATGACTTGCGGCTCAGAAAGTAATCCTGACATGCAGTGAACGCGCAGTGGCGTTTGAAGGTGGATTCTGGAGGTCATTAATAATATATTAACACTAATACTTAAACGGCGAGGCGTTTTAGAATAACCAAAACAACATTTCAGATGGTTTATTATGTGCTCAGCCTGCTGGTTTGTCCATTTACACACATTTTCATCATCACGTGATCTCTTATAACAAAATCACATGACCTTTTTTAATGCACATACTGAAATTTGTGCGGTAAAAGTGTCTCCATCGTAGTTTATGCGCATCTTTTCTTATCAAAAAAAGTTTATCCTACTCAGTTAAGCGCATAAATGTTTTTATGCAAATTTTCAAAATTTATGCGCATCATGACGTTTCCATCAACCGTTTTTTTATGCGCATATCCAAAATGAGCATTAAAATAGGGGGATGGAAACATAGCAAATGATGCCATTATTAATGTCAGTATCACAGTTGTTTTAGCAGCTTTCTTATTCAGAGAGACGCAGACAGATTCATAAACTTGTTTCAAATCAATACTAAATGTCCTAAAACTGGACATACAATGAAAAACTTTACATTTAGGAAAATGAGAAAGACTGAAAAGAGTGAACAGGTTCAACACATCATCCACTTCCTTTAATCCTGACTCACAAATAAACAAACACAGACACACACAAACACAGACACTCTCTTTCTCTCTCTGTGTGTGTGCATGTGCAGAGTGCGAGCGTCTTGGTGTGTGTGTGTGTGTGGCAGGTTCAAGTTTCCAAACTCTTTCACCTTTTTTCCAGGTTCTATGCATTTCCTTTTTTATTGAGTGATAGTTGTGTCATGTGATGTCTCATGTTTGTTCCATGTGCTTCTGTTTGTCATGTGTTTCCTTGTAGTTTTCCCGCTGTTTCTTAATGTTTATTTGTTCCACCTGTTGTCTCACCCTTATTTGTAATCTGTTCAATCATGTTCTGTGTATTTATACCCGAGTTTGTTTAGTTCTTCTGGTATTGTATCGTCAAACTTTATGTCCTGACTGTGTTCGATGTGCTAGTTCCTGTTGCTAAGTGCTTTTTGTTAATAAATACATGTTTTTTGGATAATTCCTTTGATCATTTACAAGTACATCATTAGCACAGCACAGATATAGCATTATTGCTAATAACAGTGACTCAAGAGGTTACAAATGTTGTGCTGCTGTTTTATTACAGCTGCGTGTATGTGTGTACACATGTGTGGCGAGGGGGCGTGGCCGAGAGCCGTGGGAGCGAAACGAGGCCCGCCACAGATGAGATGCACCTGTGGCGCGCACCTGCCTTCAATCCCACGGAAGGAGCTCTGGACTATAAGAGGAGGAACGATGGCAGAGGACAGAGAGAGAGGACCGGGCCCGGACATGTGTTACTTTTGCTTTCAGTTTGACGGCAGTCTCCGTGAGGAGCTGCCGTCCGTTTGTTTTGATTTAGACGGCAGTCTCCGTGAGGAGCTGCCGTCCCTTTTATTAATAAATATTTCTTTAAAAGTCTGTCAGTTCTCCGCCTCCTTCTTCCCGGCAGCCAGGTGGCCGTAACTTCATTACAGTGGTGCCAAAACCCGGGAGAAGGAGGGACACGTCGTCCAGTTGCCCTCGCCGCTGAGGAGGAGGGCGAGTGTTCGGGAGTTAACCCGAGTGGGGGAGAAACCCGTTCGTCTGCCAGAGTGCCGGGGCGGCCTGAGGCTGGCGAGGAAGGATCTGCCTGCTGCCGTCTCCCAGCATGGGGAGGAGCAGGGGACGCGGGGCTCCCCACCGGATGGGAAAGAGCTGAAGGGAGCCATCCCAGAAAGCCCGGGGGGAGTCGCCGCGATCCACCATGACGCCGAAGCCTGCGTCCTCCACCGAAGCGGGAGCGGAGCAGGAGACCAGAAATGCCGCCAGCCAGCCAGGAGAACCGCCGCCGGACACCAGAAGACGGACGGGTGGATAGATTCCTCCACAGGGCTCCCAGCATGTCGTCACTTCTCTCAGTTGGTTGAGGACCGAGTGGCAGCGTGTCTGGAGAACCGAACCCCAATTTTTTTTTTCTCTCTCCCCTCTCTGTCTACTCTGTCTTTCCTCCTTTTTTTTCTCCATCTCCTTTTCTCTCGGCCCGTCTCATATAGGTCTCGCGGGTGCTGTTGCGCCAAAGCACGCAAAGCAAATTTTAGTTGAAGAAGACCAAAATCTATAGGAAATACAATGATTTGTAAAAAGTGTTGAATTTTTAAGTAAATCATGTCACACCAAAAGACAGAAAACACTAAGCACTAGTGAGCAGATTGATACAGAGCTGTTCAATAAAGAGTTAAAACTCACCTCTTGATGGTCCAAACCACTCCAGAGACGACACTGCATCTTTCTGTAGGAGTCTGGATCGTTTTTTACCCAAACCTTCGATTTTACCCATTCAAAATAGATTGTAATGTCACACCATATGATGACCATTTTACAGACAAAATGTGTTTGTCCAGAACTTGCTTTAAAATCTCACACACACATCAAAAACTTGTTTTCATGAGTAAGAGATATGAGAATCTGCTGTCCTGGGCTAAATCTGATGGTAACACTTTATTTTGATGGTCCATTTGAGTATTAGTAGATTGTCTGCTTAATATCTGTTGATACTGACATTTAACAGTCCTTCAACAGACATTTAACTGACTATAAGAAACTTTGCAAGTACATGTCAACTTACACTAACCCTAACCCCAACCTAACAGTCTACTTATAATCTAATGATAATTAGTTGCAATGTAACTTAAATTCAACAAACGGACCTTTAAAATAAAGTGTGACCAATCTGATTTATCTGCAATAAAAAGTTGTTTTCTGACAAAAGAAAAAACAAGCATCAGAACTCAAATTGTGTTTTAGTGCAGCAGTTTATTATTCATCTTTTTTTTTTGTAATTTAAACAATTTTTGTAGATTTTCTCATTAGAATAATTCAATTGAAAGACCTGTACAAAACTAGAATCTTATTATAAGTGTTTAATAAATAGATGATTTACCATTTTTAACTATTTTTAAATGCTAACAAATAATTAAAGACGTTTCTTTCTGTCTTTCATAACAGCGGTTTAGACTGAACAATTAAATTAAGCAACAGCACAAGGTTTTAAACAACAGAGCATCAAAACCTGCATTTATAACAAAGTGCTCCTCTCACTTTAACAATTAACTTGAAAACAAAACCATCAAAATAAGAGGAAGACAAGAATATTTATTGATATGTCACTTTATCAGAGACCACTAACTTAAACTTCATGAGAAGGAAAAGGCAAAAATAACCAGCAAATCTAAACGTGTTTCCTTTATACAGTATAGACACAGATAAGAACAATCATTTGTCACGTTCACACTTCTTTGTAATTGTGATTAAAATCCTTGAGTTGTTAACATGAGTTTCCCCCAATCCAATTTGAGCATGTTGACCAAGATCAGTTGTGTGTCCACAAGAGCACAGTAACAGGCTTGTGTAAATCTCCTGCAGTATAATGATGAACGGCCTGATGTCAGATCTGATACAGATGCCAAGAGAAGAGGCGTCCAATCACTGAGGTTTGAGGAAGAGCATTTTGACCCTTAATGAATGGCTTTTGACAATATCCCGCACATCTCTATTCTGCCCCGACTGATGCTTATACATTTGTTCAATAGGAAAGGCTGAGCTTCATATGTTCTGCAGCTTGAACAGAGGACAGATGCTGCTCAGAGTCTGACATTTAGATCTAACTCAAAAAAGCAGGTATGAATAAAATAACCACAGTCACTGACACACACATTACAAATGATGGCCAGATGACTGTAAACCCTGCTGAAAAATCCAGCTTAAACCAGCCTAGGTTGGTTGGCTGGTTTTAGCTGGTCGACCAGCCTGGTTTTAGAGGGGTTTTGGCCATTTCCAGGCTGGTTTCCAGCCATTTCCAGCCTAGTCTTAGCTGGTCAAGCTGGAAAATGACCAGCTTAAACTAGCTTGGCAAGCCTAGGCTGGTTTAAGCTGGATTTTTCAGCAGGGAATGCTTAATTTGTCGTACAAAATTATAGAAATCATGTCTAACTTATGTTATATTTAGACTAAGATAGAAAATCTTATTTAACTTTAACTTCAGCTTTAGCACAAACTGTCATGAGAAACACAAACCAGCCCTTGTGTCTGAATATTTCATCTGTGCATGGTCAAATAATAAAACATGTACAGAAATAGCTGACAATAACAGCATAAAACAGCTTTAGCTCATTATATAAATGTGAAAAATGAACATTTTAGAGATCTTTCTGTCTGCTGCATACAGTTGAAGTTATGTGTTAATACAAGCTCATCTCAGTTTCACTGTTTACAGAAAGAAGCTCAAATGCAATGTTCATCCAGAGTTTTCAGTAAACTAATGACTTTCACTAATAATTCCGTAAAGCTAATAGTACAGAGCAGACACACAACGGCAGAATAGTTGTGCTTTTCTCTGCTCTTCTTCTCTTTAATGTGTGAAGAACAGGTTTCAAACTGCTGACCTTTACTAATGAGTTTTATTCTCATGTTAAAGATCACAGCAGGAGTTGTGGCGACACATTTCTGACCGTCAGATGATTCATTGTGATTCAGCATAAGAGCACTATTGTGGTTTCTGCTGTTTTGTAGGATCTTTTAAAACCATCCTGTGTGATTAAAGAGTGCATGATATAGTCAGACAGTGAGTATGAAAACACAATTGATAAACTGTGCGATGAATAAAGCCTAAACAGAAGGCATCCAGTGCTTTTTATGGCTCGTCACCTTTATCAGGCTTGCGTTTCCACTACAAAGGGTACCCTTTTGGTGGGCGTGGTGTACTACAGAGAGTTTCAGTCGATGTCACTCTCGCTCGAATAAATGTCTACAGTAAAGCTGTACAGTTCGTTCACATTATATGAGAAGCTCTTCTAACAAAACAGATGCTTTAAACATATTAATACTTGTTTATAAATGTTTATTACTAACATTTATATGAACATGATTTGATTATAACTGCAGATCAATGACAGTGTGACAGTGTTACAGCCTACTGTAATGTCTGCAATTATATAATTATATAAATGCAACATATATGAACACATACAGACCCTTACAGTCACCAATATGTTACCACTTACAGATAAACGACACACAGCAGACATTAAGTCCTTATTTGAGTTCAAAAACAATACACAACATATACAGTAGCCCACAGTCAGAGCTAACCTCTCATCTGTGTCTGTAATCTTCAGCAGCACATGTAGCCTCTGTTAGAGAGTAATTACGTCATTCCGAGTTCATAATAGTCCAAAAGGTGATGATAAACATGGCAGTTTGTTTATGATTTGTTCATGGCAGATTGTTCAGGTTTCTGAAACTATTTGCTCCTGTGTTTTGTTGGGCTTCTCCTTTTTTCCGCGCTTCACTCTCGCGTTTGTCCTTTTCTTTCTGAATGGATCATATGTCGAAGACGCTTTATTAATCACACACATTTTATTATCATCAGCTCAAGAAGTTCGTTATATCAAATCTAGACACGATCGCGGGCTCCCTGGAGAAAGCGAAAACCGCTTGCACTTTTAGACTTTTAGACGGCCTCATAAAACAACAACAGGACATGACTCTTTCTCGTCTTTGGTACCCTTTCGAAATGGTGCCGAAAAAGTAGTACGGTACGGTTCGGTACGCTTTTGACAGTGGAAACGGCCATAAAAGCGTACCGAACCGATCCTTACCGTACTGTACCACTCAGTGGAAACGGTCTTTTGTCTTTTGCAGATCGGAGTGGAGCAGAAGAAGGAGACTCACAAGGAAACAGTGGAGATTTAACTGGAGAACACTGGAGAACACCTTGGAGATCAGTCAGCAAGTAGAGCTTTGTTAGTCTTGTTTGTGTCTTTTGTAGATTAGACTGGGGCATGTGGAGAAAAGGGAATCACACCTCAGCAATGACTGGAAACTGATGGCCTGGTTTGGTATTTCCTAAATGAATGGGTAAAAAATGCATGTCCTTCCAAGAGAAAGGGTGTGGAGGTGGGCTTAGATAGATAGAAAGATGTCTTCTGTGGCAGTTCATTTAATTGTACACAGTTAACTCTTACTGTAGATTATACAGTAAATAACCCCAAAATAGCCAGTGTTTTTCTGAAATAAATGGAAACAGTATTTTATGTAAAACAAGTAGGATTTGTATAAATCAAATCAAATCAAATCAAATCACTTTTATTGTCACATTATCAGCAGCACGTGTGCTATGATGAGTGAAAAGCTTAGGTGCTGGCT
>CAIGQZ010033217.1:588258-611193 GCA_903798205.1 Danio tinwini
ATATATATATATATATATATATATATATATAGACAGTTTTTTTACTGGCAAAATTAGACATTTTTCATTATCTGATTCCGTCTTGTATTATATTTATCGTATAAGCTAAAGTAGTTTATACTACCACTGACAGTTTGTAAATGTTTATTCTTACACAGAACAGTCACACTGTGAATACAGGCATTTATTTGATCTATGAAAGATTAAACCATCTAGAATGCTTTGTAGTCATACCTCTTAAATGCAATATAGTCATTTACATGATGCACACACTCTCACTTAAAATGCGCATGCTCCTTCCAGTGCTGCTCTAGTCAGAGGGTGCCATCACTTTGAAATAATTTTTTAAAAAGTAAATTCATAATTACTACTCGTGGATCCTATCTGTCCACATTGCTTAGCAACACATAGAAATAAATAGAAAAACTATATTTTATTGTCTTAATCATAGAAATTATTAATTAAGATTGTGTGGTGTCGAATCAAGATCACGATCTTTTAAAGAATGTTTGTGCATCTCTAGTTATGATGTTTACTCAGTGCTATTATTAACTGGACTACAAGGCTTGATTAACTTTTTTCTTTTTTTATAAATATACAGTTGAAGTGTTTGTTCATGCTATATTCTTACTTTTTCTGTTAAATCACATTGGTAATTGTATTTTTATTCTTTCACAGACCGGTACCAGTATTTAAGGACACTTGGATAGCATCAGAGAGAGTCTCCAGCCATATCTTCTTGCTGTTGGGCCAAGGAAAAGTAGGGTCCATTCTTGGTTTGTTGTAATTGACCAACATGCTCTACCCTGCAAGGCATCTAATTCGCTGGCCTGCGTTGATGAACTTTTTAAAGCTCACTTTGTCTTTGGCACCTCATACTGTCAGGAACTGACCAATCTGTATTGCTTTCTGCAAACCACTGTCTATGATATAGATGTGTAAATGACCAAGGTGAATCCCATAGTGGCTGAGTTAAGAGCTAGAATGCTCCAGTAAGCTGATGATTTGTTTCATTTGTAAAAAAGACACATACTAATGCCAATGGCATTATAAAGCACTTTAAGTTAGTTCATGGTCTTTGCCCAGGAAAAAGACTAAAGTTAAAATGTGGTCAAAGAGGTTGTTCACATGTTTACTATAGTTTTTTCTGGATTACGAAAACACCTTAGCAGGTGTTGTGCAGTTGTCAGTTCACAGCTCAGTTCTGGTGAAAGCTTATCCACCACCAACTCCATTTCATTAGAGGATGTAAGTGATCAACCAAACCCAAGTTCCAGTTCTCAGCCTGAAAACCTAAAAAGGAATATAGTTAACAGTTGTGCAACTATTGTTGCTGAACTTAAAGTGGCTGGTGTCATTGACAAATGCCATTCAGAGCTGGTGTTTACTGCGCTACCTGCCCATCATGTTTGGAGATCTTGTGTGTCCTAATGATCAGCACTAGTATTTGTTCATTTTATTGCTTCAGATCGTCAACATAGTGTTTTCTTCAGTTACATCCAATGGAATAACCATTTATTTGAAGCATCTGATTTTGGAGCACCACAGTTTATTTAAGCATTTGTTTCCTGATAAGAACTTGTTGCCAAAACATCATTTTATGGTGCACTACCGCACTTGTATGCAGAAAATTGGACCACTGTTACATTGTTGGTGTATGCGCTATGAAGAAAAACATAATGTTTTAAAAAAGCAGCTAAAAAGCTTTAAAAACATAAAAACACTGGCAAAGAAACACCAATGCCAAATGACTTATATTTGGCAAAGATTTGATCCAAATGATGTGAAATTGGGTCCTGGTAAAATGGTTCCCTTGAATGAAATGGAAGTTGGTGTTGAGATGGCTGAGAAGCTTAATGTGCCTTTGTGGACTAAGATCCAAAGTGTGAAATGGGTCAAGATCTGTGGAATTACTTATCGCTCAGGGTTAGCAGTTTGTGTTAAAGTCCAAAATGACATGCCAGTTTTTTATGTAATTCAGAATGTTGTTACTAAAGATGAGCGAATACTTTTTATTACAACTGCACTGGAAACATCGTGTTTAGTTGAACATGTTCATGTACTTTCATTTGATTTATTTTTTGTCTCTTCCAGGGTTGTCAAGATTCTGGAATTTGGTAGCAATCGATGCTGAAATTTTAAAATGTCAATTTTCCGCTAACATTTGAGCACTGTTGAACATTCTTAAACAGCACTGATTTGCCATTGTTTTCACGTGCTCAACAGAAATAACTGATGTGCCATGAAGGTCATCAGTTCACCAAACTCAACGCTGTTTACTGACTTTAAAACGCTCCAGTGTCCCTGTATCTGTGGTTACACTCAGTAAACAGTGGTGATTTTGGTGAACTGATGACCTTCACGGTCAATCACAGTCATTTTTGTTGAGCATGTGAAGACAATGGCAAATAAGCGATGTTAATGAATGAGCTCAACAGTGCTCAAATGTTAGCTGGAAATGTACCCTTTTAAAAATTCAGTATCGATTGCTACCGAATTTCAGTATAGTGACAACCCTAGTCTGTTATGTTATTGTGTTGTTGTATATTTTTGTATCATTTAATATTATTTTCTTTATTTTAATTTTTTTCATGATCAAAATGTACGTTTAAAGACCCAGAAAATAAATTTGTGCAACACGAATAAACAGTTTTGATTTTATTTTCTGAAATTCAAGTTTATTTTAGGGATTTTGACAGGTAAAATGTGAACATCCAAAAGAGTCTCTCTGGATAGTTAATTATTCTTCATTGTTCACTCGTATTTGATGATAAACAACTCTGGAGGTAAAGTAAATAGTAGCAGAGTAAATTTATTATAGCTCTCAACTGAGTAAAATGGTGGCAGAGTAAATCTAAAGTATCTCTGAACAGAGTTTAAAAATTAAAGTGGAGTAAATTTCTTATAGCTCTCAAGTGAGTAAAATGGTGGCAGAGTAAATCTAAAGTTCCTCTGAACAGAGTTTAAAAATTATAGCGGAGTCAATTTATTTTAACTCTCAACTGAGTAAAACAGTGGCAGAGTAAATTTGTAGTTCCTCTGAACAGAGTAAAAAAAAAGCAGAGTAAAATTCTTATAGCTCTCAATGGAGTAAAATAGTAAAAGAGTAGATTTCAAAAAACACAAAATAGAGTGAAATATTACATGAAAGAGTAAAATATTAACTCAAAATTTAGTAAAATTAACTCTGAAAAAATGACTCTTTCAAAAGAGTAAGTTTTACTCATTCTAGAGAGGGACCAAATGTTATCTTTTATAGAGTAAAATTTTCTTCAATTTGAGTAAATTTTACTCTGGAAAATTTACTGTGCACCTTTTCTGGACTTGTGTAAAGAGTATAATTGCTGCATTGTTGTATTGTAAGGCAGAGCGGCCTAGGAACTCATTGTGAGTGTTGAAGCTGGCTTCTGCTGATGAAACTGCAAACTATCTTCAGTAAACTTATTTTTTTTAATTTGAATCTCTGACTCCGGCTCTTCTTCATCTGACCGACTGCTCATTCTTTGGGTTAAAACTGTAAATTACCCCTACACTTCAATCTTCACTCTCCTTTTTAATAAATGCCATCTTTATAACAGTGTGGGACAGGCCTGTGCAGAGGCTTTCAAAAGGGCATGTTCAGAACTGAAGGCACAACATGGCAAGAACAAATTTTGGAAAAGCACTTTATATCCCAAACTGTTAGGGAATTAGTCTTATCTATCTGTTAGATTTTAAGCTGCATGGCAAAGGCACATATAATCTTGTAAGCAATTGATGCAGAAGCATTATGATAGCACCAAACTACTGCATGTAGTTAGAGAGTTAATTAATAATTGGTTTGATTGCAATTGGTTTTATCCACAGGTTCCACCAAGATTTGAATTCAGATCATTAGATTCAGAGTCCAGAGTGCTAACCATTACACCATGGAACCAAGAGCCTGGTGAGATGCTGTTTTTTTGCAAAGTGGCATTTCAACAGGCCACTGTGAAAGCCATGATGTCCCTCAAAACAAAAGACAACTGCAAGGGCTCGTCCAGGATTTGAACCCAGGACCTCTTATGCACTCTAAGCGAGACTCATACCCCTAGACCAACAAGCCACAGAACCAAGCATTCTCAGAAAAAATAGGTTTTCGAAAGAGGATTTTAATGAAAGTCATAATGCCCTGTAAAACACAAGACAATTGCAAGGGCTCGTCCAGGATTTGAACCAAAGCCCTCTCACACCCAAAGTGAGAATCATACCCCTAGACCAACGAGCCACAGAAACCAGCATTCTCCGTAAAAAAGAGGTTTTTGTGAAAGCCTTAATGCCCTGTAAACCACAAGGGCTCATCCTGGATATGAACCCAGGACCTCTCGCACCCAAAGCGAGAATCGTACCCCTAGACCAACGAGCCACAGAAGCATGAAGTTTTTACATGGCATCAGACGCATCGGATGCTCTGAAATCTTTAATTAACAATTGAGTTAGAACATACCTTCAAACGTTCAAGCGTTGAAGCAGGGCTTGTGTGTCATTTGAAGCTGGGACTTCTCCCACCCAAAACAAGAATTGCAGCCCTAGACCAACAAGTTGAGTCATTTGTTTGCTTATAAATTGTTGTTGTTTTTATCCAGCAGCTTCAGTAACCATTACACCATGACCCTTCTGAGATGCTACCTTCTTGCAAACTGGCATTGCAACAGAACACACCTTCAAACATTCAAGCGTTGAAGCAGTGCTTGTGTATCATTGAAATCCAGGACTTGTCCCACCCAAAACAAGATTCACAGCCTTAGACCAACAAGTTGAGTCATTTTTGCTTGCTTTTAAATTGTTGTTTTCATCCAGCAGCTTCAGTGAGGTAAATTGATCTCATATCCATTTCACAGAATGAAGCTGCATGGGAAACCTACGTATAACGTTATGTAAGCCATTGGTGAAGGAGGATCCAGATAGCATCAAATAGCTATCTCAGTGCATTATATCAGAACCACTCACTGATTGGTTTGATCTCATTTATTTCACTGATTTGAAGCTGCAAGGAATGGAGTACAAGGTTCCACCAAGATTTGAACTCGGATCACTAGATTCAAAGTCCAGAGTGCTAACCATTACACCACATAACCTACAAAGCCAATCTAAGATACTATCTGCTGGCAAAATGGCATTGAAATAGACTTGCTTGAAAGCCATAAGGCCCTTCTAAACACAACACATATATAAGGGTTTGTCCAGCATTTGAAACAGGACTTCTTGCAACCTCAGCAAGAACCGAACCTCTGGACCAACAAGCCACAACAACAGTGAAGCTTTACATGGTATCAGAGGTGCAGAGCAGTCAGAAATCTACAGCAAAAGATTGGTTCAGAAAGAACCTTCAAATGGGTATGTGTATGTGTATGTTTTTAAATCCCCTCAAAACACAACACAAGCTTGAGGGCTCATCCAGGCTTTGAGTTCTGCACCTCTCACACCCTAAGCGAGAATCATAAGCCTAGACCAACGGGCCACTGAAAGAATAAACTCTTCACTTGACTTCACAGGCATGTAGCAGTCAGAATTGCTTAGTAATCTAATGCTTCATAATGGCCCTTCAAAAGCTTACAAATGGAAGCCGGGCTCGTCCGGGATTTGAATCAAGAACTTTTCACACCCAAAGAGAAAATTGTATTCCTAGGCCAACAAGCCACAACAAAATGAGAGTTTCAAATGGCATCAGAAGCACAGGGTGGTCACAAATTCTTAATCGAGGATTGATTCAGGGCAAACTCGCCAAGGCATATGCATTGAAGCAGGACTCGTTTAGGATTTAAACCCAGGACCTCTCCTACACTAAAAGCAAGAATAACCCCGCTGGACCAAAGAGCCGAGTCGTCTGTTCGCTTATACTTTGTTGTTGTTTTCTCCTGCAGCTTCAGTGAGGGAATTGATCTTATCCATCTGTCAGATTTTAAGCTGCATGGGAAAGGCACATATAATCTTGTATTATTCTCCAAAAAAAGAGGTTTTCGAGAAAGGTTTTTAATGAAAGCCATAATGCCCTATAAAAAAACAAGACAATTGCATGGACTTGTCTGGGATTTGAACCCAGATCCTCTCGCACACAAAGCAAGAATTATATGCCTAGACCAACAAGCCACTGAACCATGAAGTTTTCACATGGGATCAGACGCATCGGATGGTCAGAAATCTTTACTTAACAATTGATTCAGAACATACCTTCAAACATTCAAGTGTTGAAGCAGGGCTTGTGTGTCATTTAAAGTCAGGACTTCTCCCAACCAAAACAAGAATCGCAGCCCTAGACCAACAAGTTGAGTCATTTGTTTGCTTATAAATTGTTGTTTTTGTTTTAATCCAGCAGCTTCAGTAACCATTACACCATGAAACCATGACCCTTCTGAGATGCTATCTTCTTGCAAGCTGGCATTGCAACAGACCACTGTAAAAGCAATGATGTCCTTTAAAGCAAAAGACAACTGCAAGCCCGGCTTCCATTCTGCAACTGCAGAAATCTTTATTTAACAATTGAGTCAGAACATACCTTTAAACATTCAAGTGTTGAAGCAGTGCTTGTTTATCATTGGAACCCAGGACTTGTCCCACCCAAAACAAGATTCACAGCCCTACACAAACAAGTTGAGTCATTTTTGTTTGCTTTTAAATTATTGTTGTTGTTTTCATCCAGCAGCTTCAGTGAGATAAATTGATCTCATATCCATTTCACAAAATCAAGCTGCATGGGAAAACTACATATAACGTTATGTAAGCCATTGGTGGAGGAGGATCCTGATAGCATCATATAGCTATCTCAGTGCATAATTTCAGAACCACTTACTGATTGGTTTGATTGAAATTGGTCTCATTCATTTCACTGTTTGAAGCTGCAAGGAAAGAAGGAAAAGGTTCCACCGAGATTTGAACTCAAATCACTGGATTTAGAGTGCAGAGTGCTAACCATTACACCATGGAAACAAGAAGCTTCTGAGATGCTATCTTTTTGCAAAGTGGCAATTCAACAGGCCATTGTTAAAGCCATGATATCCCTCAAAACAAATGACAACTGCAAGGGCTCAGCCAAGATTTGAACATGGGACCTCTCGCACACAAAGCGAGAATCAGACCCCTAGACCAACAAGCCTTTGAAGTATGCAGTTTTCACATGGCATCAGATGCATCGGACGCTCAGAAATCTTTATTTAACAATTGATTCAGAACATACCTTCAAACGTTCAAGCATTGAAACAGGGCTTTTGTGTCATTTGAAGCCGGGACTTCTCCCACCCAAAACAAGAATCGCAGCCCTAGACCAACAAGTTGAGTCATTTGTTTGCTTATAAGTTGTTGTTGTTGTTGTTTTTATCCAGCAGCTTCAGTAACCATTACACCATGACCCTTCTGAGATGCTATCTTCTTGCAAACTGACATTGCAACAGGCCACTGTAAAAGCCATGATGTCCCTCAAAACAAGACAACTGCAAGCCCGGCTTCCATTCTGCAACTGCAGAAATCTTTATTTAACTATTGAGTCAGAACATACCTTCAAACGTTCAAGTGTTGAAGCAAGGCTTGTGTGTCATTGGAACCTAGGACTTGTCCCACCCAAAACAAGATTCGCAGCCCTAGATCAACTAGTTGAGTCATTTTTGTTTGCTTTTAAATTATTGTTGTTGTTTTCATCCAGCAGCTTCAGTGAGGTAAATTGATCTCATATCCATTTCACAGAATCAAGCTGCATGGGAAAACTATGTACAACATTATGTAAGCCATTGGTGGAGGAGGATCCTGATAGCATCATATAGCTATCTCAGTGCATAATATCAGAACCACTCACTGATTGGTTTGATTGAAATTGGTCTCATTCATTTCACAGTTTGAAGCTGCAAAGAAAGAAGGAAAGGGTTCCACTGAAGTCAGATCACTGGATTCAAACCCTAAGCCAGAATCATAACCCTTCCACCAAGATTTGAACTGAGGTTGCTGGATTCAGAGTGCCAGCCATTGGACCAGAGTGCTAACCATTACACCATGGAACCAAGACCATTTTAAGATGCTATATTCTTGCAAATTGGCATTTCAACAGGCCACTGTGAAAGCCACAATGTCCCTTCAAACAAAAGACAACTGCAAAGGCTTGTCGTGGATTTGAACCCAGGACCCCTCTCCTACACTTAAGAGAGAATCACCCCGCTGGACCAATGAGCCACAGAAAAAAAATGTCATTTTCACATGGCTTACATGCACTGCAATGAGCAGTGCTTCCTAATCTAGTGCTTCAGAGTGGCCCTTTAAAAGCTTACACATAGAAATATGGTTTATCAGGGATTTGAACCTGTGACCTATCACCCTTAAAGTGAAAATCACACCTCTAGTTCAACAGTGAAGGTTGAATTGATTATTTGGTTCACTTGGTTAAGTTTTATATCTTGAGGTTTTAAATCATATCTCTCCTAACTCTTCTTTTTCTTCTATTCCATGTCTGCAACCGGTATGGATGTGCATTTGTAAGTGTGTTTGTGTTACTTTTGTTTGTAGTCAATAAAGTCTCTTTTGTATTGAAAAGAAAGTGGTCTGTGTATACTTATGAATCTATTGCCTTATACCTAGATCTTGTTACCCTGCTTAAGTATTAAAGTGTTTTTACTTTATTTCGACTAGCAATATTCATTTTGGAGTCAACAGCACTATCTGTTCAAACGAGTGCTGGACAAGTTGTTTGTTCAGTTCAAAAGAGTTGATTCCTTTAAATTCCGTAATATTCCCTTTGAGCTAATCTAAAGTTAACGCACTGCATAATTGCGTATTACATGTGAGAGGCCCTTCGATATATATATATATATATATATACACACAGTTGTTTTCATTTGGCTGGAATAAAAGCAGTTTTTTTATTTGTTTGTTTTTTTTAAACACTAAGGTCAAAAAAATTTTTTGCCGATAGTCTACAGAACAAACCATCATTATACATCTAATTACCCTAACCTGCCTAGTTAACCTAATTAACCTAGATAAGCTTTTAAATGTCACTTTAAGCCGTATAGAAGCATCTTAAAAATATCTAGTAAAATATTATGTACTGTCATCATGGCAAAGATAAAATAAATCAGTTATTAGAGTAGAGTGATTAAAACTATTATGTTTAGAAATGTGTTGAAAAAATAAATGGAAAAAAATATATACATTTATATAGCGGGTACTGAAATTTTTGTATCACCCCTTATATGTTTCACTCTGCTGTCATTTTCTAAAATCATTTAAATAATTTTTTTTCTCAATGTACATACAGCCCATATTGACAGAAAAACGCAGAATTGTTGACATTTTTGCAGATTTTATTAATATAGAAAAACTGAAATATCTCAATGCTCTTGAGTATTCAGACCCTTTGCTTAGCATTTAGCAGAAGCTCCTTTTTATCTAATACAGCCAGGAGTCTTTTTGGGAAAGATGCAACAAGTTTTTCCACACCTGGATTTTGGGATCCACTGCCATTGCTCCTTGCAGGTCCTCTCCAGTTCTGTCAGGTTGGATGCTAAAGGTTGGTGGACAGCCGTTTTTATGTCTTTCCAGAGATGCTCAATTAGGTTTAAGTCAGGGCTCTGGCTGGGCCATTCAAGAGCAGTCACAGAATTGTTGTGAAGCCACTCCTTTGTTTTTAGCTGTGTGCTTAGGGTCATTGTCTTGTTGGAAGATTTTACATTGAAGTTTTGTAATTTTTTGTAATTTTGTGAAATAGCCACATGGCAAATTCTAAACATTCAAAACAAAATAGTATAATGTAAATAACATAATTATGGGTGTTATATTTGTGCAATTGAGGCAGTTATGTAATTGTTTGATTGTTGTAATTGTTTGTTTCAAGTTATCTACAGTACCTTTGGTAGTAAATATAATGCTCCCGGCTGGCTTTCAGAATGGAGGGTGAGAGAGGAGAAACATTAATTTTAATTATGGTTTTATGCCAATCAATCCTGGCCAGATCAAATTCAGTGTTGCCCTGTCGAGGAAAGGCTGATCGAACAACATTTAAGAACTCCTCAGATGACAGACACAGGAACTTTAATTTTTTTTAAAGCCTCAGTTGGAAATAGAAAGATAAAACAAATAAAATAGCTAGTTTACTTATTGATGCAGAATTCTCTTACAATCATCTATGCATTATCATACCTTTTTGGGGATGAAAAACTCCCAAATCAGTGAGGAGGAGATCAATTCTAAAGGTAAGCTACAGTGTTTGTTGCCCCCTCTTCCTCCTCCTCCGTGCTCCACCAGGGTCAGGGTCATTTTGTCTGAACATCCTCAGTCTGAAAAACTAAATTAATGTAGATTGTTAATGCAAAGTCAGATGTGTGTTACTGATATTACATGTACTGACTTGTACATAAATTGAAGCCATCATTAAAATGCTAATACAAAAAAAAGTTGTCTAGTCTTGACTATTGTTCCATTATTTTGTTCATTCTATGCTACAGACAGGCGCAAAAAACAATTCTGTGCCCTAGGCAACATTTCAGGTGGCGCCCTGTCGCATTGCAGTAAATTCCACTGCTAGTGTACATACAGTATACTCATAAGAAACTCAAAAGCTTTGTCTTGGACATTCTTTTATTTAAATAAAGCAACTGTACATTCAAAATATGTAGAAGGATTTGTAATGGTGGGACTGTGAAACCTCAGCAGTGCATCTAAAGACATAAGGAGTATGTGACACCAGTATAATTATATATACTACACCAGATTTCTAAAATAAAATGATATAAATGAAAAACCTAAAGATGCATGAATTTGTAGACTATACTTTATAATACACAATGTCCTTTTCCTGATATACAAATTTTTTGCAGAAGGCAACGAATGAGTAAACTGCAGTATAATATACCATGTGGTAATGCTAAGCTATGCTCTAACATTAATGATGTGCACTTTAACACTGATGTAAAGTTTTTGCTAAACACACTATAAACAATATGAACTGTAACACAACAAACAGCTAGGCTTACAACTGTGGAAAATGAAGAGCATTTTGATTGACTATTACAAGCTGGGAAAACATCGGATAGACCTGTCAATGCACTTACCGTTATAATACCTGCTAAATAGATTGAATATTTACACATTTGCCTGAGGAAGGAATAATGGGGTAGTTACATTACTAATTTCCATACCATCAATGCCATTCCATTATTCGCTGTATTGAAATATTGATTAAATTTATTATAGTTATTTAGTGAAGAGCAGCAAATGAATCTCTCCTTTTGTTTTGTTTGATAATGGAGTTGTCACAGATTTGCCCAGATCTATAGGCTAATGAAAGCATTTGAGTACTTTGCTGCCAGCTCAGGTTAAGGAGGCCCATCTCATCTCAGTCATCTTACAGTTGTATCCCATTCAGCTACAGCTTGCTGCTTTTGACCAGTGGACAGAACTCACTTTTCAACGTCTGAAATGGCTTCTGAACAGTAAGTAGATTTTGTCAGTATGCAGCAGGCCTCGTAAACTCAGTTTAGCTTGTATTATTTTGTGAGTGGAGTTAGCTAGTTTTGTGAGTTAGTTTGTATACTAATTGTGTTGTTATTTGATATTGTCTTGTAAATCCTAACTGCAGCAATAATCTTAGTTTAAGAAATAATTGAGACAATTTTAATCTCATAATAAATGTCATATTATTAAATACACGTTTTATAATATCATAAGTAACATTATTATATTAATATGAAGTTAAGTTCATACTTAAAACTCTATTCAAAATGTCCGGCACACTTTGCTGTGTTTGTTTGTCTGCTCGTGCACCTGGTGTGGGGGGTGGGCTGCGGTGGAGCCCAAACATTCACAAAGCTGCTCTTGGTCTCTTCATTCTATAACATGTTGGTTTTATTATCCACACAGATCCTTCCACAGCAGGATGTTTTTCCTCTGCCTTGTGTGCAAAAAGGCTCCTCACTCTCTTCCTGGGCATCTCAGGAAGGTGTGTATGAGGAACAGCACAAAGGCAGAGATCCAGGCTGTTGTCTTAGAGGCCAAGGAGGAGTTGTCCGAATTCAGTCGCAGAGGACGTTTTTGGGTGTTTGGAAAAATTTGTGACCTATTGGACTCTACTAATCCTCTGGCCAGGTTTGTAACTCAGCTGTGCTTCTCTGATTTGATGTATCTGGCTTCAAATCAAACATATACACATATTAATAAATATGCATTTTTGCTATTGTTTATTTGACCTTATTTTCTGCTACTTGTTTTAGAATGATTGCGGAGATGCAGTCAAAGGGGTTGTTGATTAATAACTTACCTTCAGTCCTCCCGGAACCAACTCGGCCATCTACAGCTTCTTGGCCTCAAAGCTCTGGAGAAGATGCAGAAGGTCCAGTGGAGCCTCCAAATGAGCCCACATCTGACGAGAGTTTTGGAGAGTACTATCGGAGGTACAGTTTCACATCGGCATTCCCAGAAAATAAATGTACACTGTGGATATGATTTCTCTTAAATATACACAGTCGTTTTGATCACCTGCTTTTTTTATTTCAGCACTGGTGGACCAATGTGGACCTTATCCGTGAGGGTGGAGATAGTCAAAAAAGGCTTATACAATAAGCACCCCATTGACCACCCCCTTCTAGCAGGATTTAAAGTACCTTTACACTGACCTAGGAAAAAAAACACCAAACAAGTAGTAAGTAGGGATGCACCGATACCAATACCAGTATCGGGTCGATACTTGGTTAAAATACTCATACTCGTATTGGACATGAAAGGCCGATACCATGCACCGATACCACTCAACAGTAATTCACTATGGATGTGATTTGTTGTCCTACCTGACTTCAGTGTCTTAATGTATTAATTAGCCTAATGTATTATATATTAATAGCTTAGTCCTTATAAACAATCCGTTTATATAAACGGAGTGGCTATTTGCACAAACTGTAAATAGCCCGCCTTGTTGGCAGAGGCTATTTACACTAACTCCGCCCACATTAGGTTTAACCAGGCGTGCCTCAATCGGGGTCAAATGCTGGTCATATTAAGGCGCGAATATTTGAATTTTGCACGAGCGGAAACATGGGATCGATCAAATGTTGGATGTATGCAGTAAAGTGAATTGGAGGATCGCGTTAACCTGGTATTTTTTGGTAAGTTCTATTTTTAACTTTATTGCATTTTTATAGTTCCGTTATATGTTTTTTTAACAGCCATGAATGTTACAAGTTTTCACATTATGAAATGTTTCCACATCATGTAGATGGCGTGTCTTGTTTTGTAACATTATGCTAATAATAGAGATGATAAAAATCATGATTTGCATTACTGAAGTGGCATATCGCTGTAATATACCATCGAAAAAGCTCTTTATGTAACATGATGTGTTCTACCTGTATTATTTACAAACACACAATATTGTATATGCAACGTAAAATTGATTTCTCAAGTGCATTTTTCTAATCTCCATGGCTGCCAAGCTTCCTATTCTAATTTTTGGGCATGTGACCATCTAATTTTTGAGCAAAATTAATTTCATATTATAAGTTTGATCGATTACGTGCTGCATCCTTTTTACTTTTATTTTTGCTTTGCTTTCCTGGTGAAAAACAGTATGCTGGTGATGTAGGTGTTGATGCAGGTTTGCTCGTTTTGAGACCAGCATCTAAACATGCCTTACCAGCACATGCTGTTTTTAGTTATTTATTTATTTTAATACACACACTTCAATCAATGTGCATAAATTTGGCTTGAGGTTGGAGTTTTGAGATTCACATAATTAGTGAGTGAGTGTCTGTAATTTTCAGCATTTGTACACATTTAAAACAGGAACAGTATGAGAAATTTTACAAAACCAAGTTTAAAGTGATTATATAAGTGTCAGGTATAGCTTGCATCTTTTAATATGTTGGATATTTAAGGAAAAAACTAAACTTAAATGATATTTTTCTCTGCTAATGGTAGTAACCGATGTTGATGTTTAATAGTTTTTCAGGAAATGAAGAATATACTGTTAAGTATCAGTGTATTGTTAGTTCCAGTTTACCTTTGAATGAATAGAATTATCTGGAAAATTTATAACTGAAAATATTAACATTGCGATTTTTAAGACTATTAAATTATTGGACGTGTCCAAATACTTCTTTTTTTAATAACGAACTGATTTCTGAGTTTGAAAAACTATTATATTATTATTAAACTATTGTTTATTAATTAAAGTATATATTTTCAACATTTTCACTTATTAATTCAGTTTATTTCTTCAATAATGAATTTATTGCTTTGATGCTGCTATGCATATACATTTAAATTATCTATTATTTGTAAATGTTCCAGTATGAGTGAAAAAAATCTTTATTAAATCTTTTCATGTTACCTGGTAAGAAAGTCATCTATAAATGCATCATTAATTTCATCATTAATTATCTACTGATCCATTAATGCCTTTAGATAGTGTCATAATTTAATATCTGTACCACCTTTTATTTAATATAAAGTTGATAATTTCATAATCTAATACTGAATAAAAATGTGTACTGATTGTACTTTAATAACTATTGACCTTGTTTCTTTTTGTTTGGGTTGTTCATGCTTATCTGCACATCCTGACATCAAAATCAGAGACTAAAGTGTTTGTCTTTCAGTGTTTCCTTGGGCAATTTTGGAGGAAAAGACTATAAAACATGAATATAAGATAAGGCAAATAATTTATTTATATAGTTTTTTTTCTCTTTTCCATCTATAATCACTTTGGATATACAAATCTTTTTTAATCACTTTTTTTCACAGGTGCAATTTAGGATTTTCATTGGGCTTTACTACCAGTGTGCAGGTTCAGTCACCCGTTCTAAGTTGCTTTCAACATTCCAGAGCACAAAGTCTTTCTACCTAATTCACCCAAAAGTACAGCAAAGCAACGTGGATTCCTGTTCTGTTGTTGGTATGTATTATATACACTGCTATACTGTGTTCAAGATTTTGTAGTGTATGTTGGTTCTGCATCTGGGTTTTCAATCAGGCCTAAGACAGTTTGCAGCTCCTTTCTTGCTTCATTTGTTGTCAGATGTGAACACATGACATGTATGCAGTACATTAGTTTTCTTTTTTTAATCATTCATGCAAAATAAATGTACAGTTTGTATACTTTTTTAGTAGTTGGTTTGTGTGTGATTCTTAATTGTTGTCCTTTTACTGTAGTGCTGTGCAGTGACTCTCTTTCTAACAGCAATTTCACAATGGCATGAGCTTATTTGTTAATAGAAATCTAGGAGGGCTGGACACAGAGTTCAATTTATGTCATGCTACAAACTGCTGGGTCAAGTTGTGGTGTTTTTCTGCTAATGGTTAGTTGCCAAGTAATTGATGATTCCATGCAGAATTAAACTTTTTTAAAAATTGTTTTATTTTAGGGCAACGCAGTGGCACAGTTGGTAGCATGTTTGCCTCACAGCAAGAAGGTCGCTGGTTTGAGCCTCAGCTGGGTCAGTTGGCATTTCTGTGTGGAGTTTGCATGTTCTTTCTGTTGGTGTGGGTTTCCTCCAGATGCTCTGGCTTCCCCCACAGTACAAAGACATGTGCTATAGGTGAATTGGGTAAGCTAAATTGGCCGTAGTGTGAGCGAGTGTGTGTATGGGTGTTTCCCAGTGTTGGGTTGTGGTTGGAAGGGCACCTGCTGCATAAAACATGTGCTGGATTAGTTTGCAGTTCATTCTGATGTGGTGACCCCTGATTAATAAAGGGACTAAGCCGAAAAGAAAATGAATGAATGAACTTTTTACTTTAAAATTAAACCCAAGGTGTGTATCTTGTGTATTTTGGCTCATCTCAGATGAAATGAACAGTTCATCCCACAATTCAAATGTGCTGTTAATTTACTTATCTTCAGGCCACAAGCTGTAGGTTACCTTGTACTCCAGTGGGACAGTAAAACATATTTTTACCCATGGTTCTTGGGGATTCATATGATACAAACTGATGGTCAATATCTTTTGGAAAGTCAAAGCCAAATTAATCACTTACACCTCGGATGGTCTGAGAGTGAGTAAGTTAACTAGTTAGTTTAGTTTTACTAGGTAAACTGCGTTTTTAAAATTGTTTTCACATAAACCTAAAATGTGACTTGTCTCTATACTTCAGGTATCCTGTAGACGTTTCTAGTGTGAGTCTAGTCATAATGGTACTCTACACTGCATGTCTAGACATCTCTTTAGAAAATGTGATCACAGATAATATACAGGAGCATCTCAATATATTAGAATGACACAGAAAAGATGATTACTTTCAGTAATTCAATTAAAATAAGTGAAACTCATTTATTATAGAGATTCATTCTACACAGACTGATTTATTTCAAGTGTTTATTTCTGTTCATTTTGATCATTGTGGCTTACAGCTAATGAAAGCTCAATTCAGTAAATCAGAAAATTTGAATATTAAGACCAATAAAAAAGCATTTGTAACACAAATGTTGGACTACTGAAAGGTATGAACAAGTACAGCAATCAGTTCTTGTTTTTATGATTTACTTCAGTAATGTGACATGACATGGAGGAAGTCAGTTTATGGCACTGCTGAGGTCTTATGAATCCCAGGTTGCTCTGATAAGAACCTTCAGCTCTTCTGTGTTGTTAGGTCTGTTGTCTCACATCTTTCTGTTCACTGTAGATTATATGAGTCTTAGGTCAGGTGAGTTTGCTGGCCAATCAAATGCAGGCATAGCATAGTCCTTAAACCAGGTATTAGTACTTTTTGCAGTGTGGACAGGTGTCCAAGTCCTGTTGGAAAAATCAAACCTTTATGGAGATGCTAATTAGATTTTCCAGCAAGACTTGGCACCTGTCCACACTGCAAAAAGTATGTGTTTTAAGGCCCATGATATCCCTGTATGTAATTGGCCAGCAAGCTCCCCCGACCAAAAACTCTTATGAAAGAATCTGTTGTGCATTGTGAAGAGAAAGATATGAGACACCGAATTCAACAATACAGAAGAGCTGAAGGCCACTATTAGCGAAACCTGGGTTTCATCAGCAGTGCCACCAACCGTCACATTGCTGGAGGAATTCATGCAAAATGGCCCTAAACAAGTATGAAGTGCTGTACATATTCATAGTTCAATATTTCTTTGTTAATTTCCTTTTTCTTTTATTGGTCTTAAGTAATATTACAGTTTTCTGAGATTTCATTAGCTGTAAGCCACAATCATCAAAATAAAAAGTAAACAGAAATATATCAGTCTGTGTGTAACGAATTTATAAACGAGTTTCACTTCTTTAATTGAATAACTGAAATTACAACTGTTTTTGATGACATTGTAATTCATTGAGATGCAATCGATGAGAACTTTATTATATACTTTAGATTATACAACTTGATATTATATTTTGACCATTTTCTTGTTAAAGTAACGTTCCACTTATGTTGTTGTACAATCTATTGTAGTACTAGTGTACAAACATTTTATAACTCATCACATCTATAGGCAAGCCTTCATCTTGTCATCAAAGATCACTGTTGCTTGTGTGGTTGGAAATTCCCAGCTCTCCACTGAAACAGGAGCAGGAACATGTTATAATGTAGTTGGTAGTTTGAATGCAACATAATATGTAGAGACAACTAATTAACAAATAAATATATTATTTTTCCCAGAAAGAAAATAAATTAATTTACCCAGCAGAAAGACATAGATGTGTTAAAATACATTAAATACAAACTTACTGGAAGATTGTAAAGTGCATAAGTGAGTTTTTCATGTTAATGTTGTTTTAGCCCAATTTGCAGAAACAAACGCAAGTTAGTCATTCATATGTTTATTATTGTTTTTGTTTGTTTTCCAGAATGGAGAGGCCGTGCAGCAGACGATGATGCTTTTCATGACAAGAATGACCAAAAATATATATTGTGTTTATTTTAAAATGTGTTATGTCTGTTTCTATATAGATTTAACTTATAATGTTTCTATACATTTTAGAGCAAATCATATAATCCTAACATTGTTATATCTATAGATGTCTTCAAGGATTTAAATTTATACTACAGTAATTAATCCTGCACTTTTTTCACTTATTAGTATATTTAGTTTGTTTTAGTAGACAGGTGTAGTGCAACATTTAGGTTTACTCTTAGTGCAAATATATCCCTTTTATTAATACAGTATAAATATCATACATGTACCTTCTGCTAACATTTTGTTTAAATGGCATATACTGCTAATACTGTGTAAATAGCATCTGTATCTATTAACACTTAAGTTTACTGTAAACAGCATTTACTGTTTATTAATATGTAGTGTAAATGCCATCTTTTAACTGTAATTGACAAAAACAATTATTAAAATTGTTTACACTAAGACTTGCTAAATAAACTGTATGCTTAATTTTTAGTGTAAATAGTGTCATACTTTTAGTAACTGCAATAGCGTCTACCTTCTATAAACAGTGTAAATGGCATATACTTTCTATAAGCACTGAGTGTAAATAGCATCTCTCAACTGCCATTTTGAGAAGTCATGAAATTGAACTAAAATGTGCTTTTAACATACTATATCAGCATTTTTAAAAAATATATTTAGTTACAACTACAAATACACTGATTTTAAACATTGATAAATATATTTATGATTAATCTAAAGTATTATAGTAATATATTAAAAGAATATACAAACTGTGAGAAATGTGCTAAATTCTGTATTAAAAGTGCTCTATTTTCACTTCTTTCACAATTTGTATATATTTTTATATAATACTATTGTACTTTAAATTATTCTTAAATATATTGATAAACGTTTAACATTAGGGTTCTAGTGTATTTGTAGTTGTAACTAAATATATTTAGTAAAATACAGATATAGTATGTTAAAAGCACATTTTAGTTTCATGGTGTCTCAAAACAGCACAGTTGAGTGCACTTAGATGGTATTAAGTTTATCTTAACATATATTTAATACAATTTTTTAGTACATTAAGTACAAAATTAATGAAAATTAATTTGAATATAATATATAATATAATTGAAAATAGAGCACTTTTAGTACATTAATGAAAAGGGCTTAATGTACTTAAAGTGAATTTCAGCACTTTCTTCACATCTTGAACATTTTTTAAATATATTACTATTATACTTTAAACTATTCTTAAATATATTTATAAATGTTTAAAATTTGGGTTCAAGTGTATTTGTAGTTGTTGAAGGGACTCAGTGTTCCAAAACCAGTTCGAATCAGGCTTGGAATCTTGGGGCAGCCACGTTGTCTTTCATTCATCGAACTCGCTCCAGGGCTTATACCATCACATAACAGTGCGCCAATTCATTTGGCTCTCTTCCCCCAATACTCTGGCCGCTGATGTGCAAGGAATGCTTTAGCAATTTTGTAAATAATTAACCATCTAAACAATGAGGTTTTATAAAGTTTCGGCAAGGACCTCTCCATTACAAGACTTTTGAATGACTGATCATGTCATTTTGTGGCCATGTGTTCGCGCTCGGGACATTCTACATCCTGCCAGATGGACAAATTCCATACGAGATGAGACAAAGGAAGCTCTGCCAATTAATGCATACGAATGAAAGACTTCAGAAAGACAATCTCTCTCTGGCCCCATGTCGACTGCCCAGACATTGCGCCGCCACGAGATTGGGTCACCACGAACTCTCCATGCAAACCTCTTAAGTTTCAGACCGCGAAACCGCACAAACTCAGCAGCGTCTGTTACCCCGGCAACTCAGAACAGCCTCCGCTCACAAGCGGGAATTCCAACGACGTCACCAAAGCCACCCTATCAGGAGCGCCGTGTGTTTCCTCAGGCCAGCTCGGCGAGGCAAACTCCAGTCAAGAAGACTTCAACAAATTTGCAAGTAACACAAACAAATGTTGTCTCTTTCTGATCTGGTGCCTATGATCTTAAGCAGTTAAAGATAAGTCAAATCTCTGCTTTTGTGGTTTCTCAGGTGATTCTAAGTAGTAAGAAATACTAGAAGTAATTTGGATGGTTGTTAACTCATTTTGCATCCTCTGAACTGCCTCAGTGTTTATGTGTGAATGTGTGTGTGCGTGTTTGTTGTTTGCTTATTACGTAGTTAGTTTCATGTATCGTAGTGTAGCTCAATAAATCTTTGTTCTCCTTTTGTAAGGACTGTTTTATGCGCTTCCAAGTCATTGCCTCAAGCTGTAGATTTTGTTACCTTGCTAAAAGTTAACCCAATTCTGTGTTGTTATTATCGTTGGCCATAAAAATAATATAAACAAAATTGGTAAAATACCGTGTCTTATCTTTGCAGAACAAACGGAAGATAAAGTGTGAATCTTTTAATCTGATTCAATCTGACTCAATTTAGTTGAATCAATGTTTTGAATCTTCAGGATCCAATTCATTGATAGGAGCTAATTAATCCCTGATCGATCGTATAACGTAGGTTGATTTCTTACATTGTAACTAAATATATACCTATATTTAAATACAGATATAGTATGTTAAAAACACATTTTAGTTCAATTTAAGGGTGTCTCAAAATAGCACAGTTGATAGTTGAATAGCATACAATTAAAACCATCTTTCATGCACTTTTAAATATATTAAAAGGGGAAAAAAAACACTCAATTTATTTACAATATAACAATAACATACAAACCAAAATATGCTCAAAACTTATTTTTTACCCCACTTTATTATGAACACACACAGTCCAAAGCAAACAAAAATCTGTGAAGAAACAAAACTTACTATATATAATTTCACACATTAAGTCAAATATTTACATATGGATTATGACACCAATGGTTCCACATGCAAGAGTAAAGTCTGACAGAGTTTAAGACTAAGTGTTGATTAAGTGTTGTGATTATAATGTTACTGTTCACAGTCAGACAATCTACATACACCTGTACATAAGTCACAAGCTGCTCCTCTGTCCTCATGAGCTCCACACAGAAGTCATGATCAGTTTCTGGCATCTCTGACATGAGGAGACTGAGAAACAAGTCAGATCAATTGAATTTACATGACAAAACCTGCAAAATAACAATAAAAAAAAGTAAATAAATAGTAAATAAATCACTTTATGTGTTTATCTAACGCTATGCATTTTCAATGATATAACATTTCCTATCAAGCTTATTAAAAAAATCTAAATAATTATATTTTTAGTCGAATAGGTGCAAAATGGTCGCACTGTCGAGCCCTGCCAGTCAAAATCAGGAAAACACGGATGAAACGACACCTTCTTGAGCCTTTGATAAGTCAATATTCTGGGAATACAACACAGAGAGCAAGATTTCAGCACACTTTATGTTATTGTAATCGATTAAACCAAAGACATTTACACTTGTTGTCGTAAATGATCTTCTAGCTCATTTAAAAGATGATAAACATGCTGACATTCAAAATTAACGATTAACAGTTAGCCAACAGGCTAATATCAACAATAATGGTTTTACATAATAAATGTAATTTTATTACCTGAGAGGTCGGTCCTATGTCCTTTCTGATTTTAAAATCCTCGTTTTTTGAAGTTCTCTCTTTCAATGAAAATTTGTTAAAGGATGTATTTTCTTTATTTTGACGATTAAACACTGATAGCAGACTCACACAGCTGCGAATTGACTCAAAATTGACTTTTGTTGAGAAAGCGCCATTCAGATACACACACAAATGTAGGTTATTAAAAGTATAATTAAATGCATAAGCTTTTAACAGTTTTATGAGGCAATAATTACATTTTAATCAGATCAAAATTAAATTAATAGCCAACATTGCATAAAGAATTAACAACAACAACATCAATAATAGTATAGTGAAACAATACTAACAATGAAACAATATTAATACACTATAAAGTAATTTATTGTAATAAATCAGTTTCATAATACATGTTTTAATTTTAGTGCACATTTTTCATCTGGGATAGCACAGTTTGAGTACACTTGGACAATTCTAAATTTATCTTAACTACTAAAGACTAACTTTTAGCACATTAACCACAAAATCACTGTGCGAAAAGAGAGCACTTTCAAGAACATGATGTAATTGTATTATATAACATGTATTTTAAAGCACTTTTTGGGTAGCAATAATTAATGTAATATTTTAAGTGAACTTAAGGTTCACATTGGGAAAATGCAATAATTATTTTACATATTTTAAATAATTGTAATAATTTTAAATAAGTGTATTTTATTTGTAAATCTAGTATATTTAAAGGTGCAATAAAAGATGGTTAGTATTATATATATATATATATATATATATATAATATTAAAATTATATTTTAGTTCAACTTAATGGTGTGTCAAAATAGCAGTCAAGTACACTTAGTTCATCTTAAGTTTATTTTTAAATCGTATTAAAGATCAAATGTTAGTACATTAAGTACAAAATTTGTCACCAAAAATAAAGCACTTTAAGTACATTCTGGAAGTGCATTAAGTGCAATTCAATAAAATGTATTTTAATGCAATTTTTTTTTATCTGGGTCATACTGTCAAATGCATGTATGTATAACATATGTTTGAGGTAGTACACTTTATTGCTATATACAAATTTATTTAAATATATTTTTAAAAAGTTCAGTTTAATTTATACTTACAAATATGTAAAGGTGTACTAACTTTGAACTATTTTTTATAGCATTCAAATTATACTTTTCAGCATTACACTTATATATTTTTGAAGTAGTACACTTTATTTCTATATACTAAAATTCTATTTAAATATATTTTTAAAAGTTCAATTTTATTTATACTTACAATAACTATGTAAAAGTGTACTAACTTTGAACTATTTTTAAATGCATTTAGATTATACTTATACGCAATACATTTATAACATATTTTTCAAGTAGTATAATTTGTTGCTAAATACAAAAAATCTATTTAAATATTAGTTATGTTTAGTATACTTTCACAGTTTTACTTAAGTACTACTTAAGTAAAAGTATACTTTTAATTAGTATATTTATAGTATATATATATATATATATATATATATATATATATATATATAT
>CAIGQZ010033217.1:611293-630967 GCA_903798205.1 Danio tinwini
TTTTTTTTTTTTTTTTACTTTATTTAGTATAAAAAATATTATTGTATTTACAATGCACTTAATTGTTTTTCAGTATATTTTTTTTATGTACTGTAGTACTCTTTTTCTTTTGTTTTTACCTGGGTAAGATAACATGCATTTGCAAAGTTTTTTTATAGACAGTTAAATGTCTGTTGAAAGAGCAGTATCAGCAGATATTAAGCAGACAGTCTACTAATACTCAAAAGGACCATCAAAATAAAGTGTTACTGAAAAAGCTGGTGAATATCTGTGAATATTTGCCTTACAGACATGAGACATATCTGCCTAATATCTGCATAAATCTGCACTTTTAAATGACAAATGTTCTCTGGTTTCGTAATCTGCATGTACAGAATGCAATGCAGAATTCTAACACTTAATGGTTTCAGATCATCAAACAAATGTAAATATTAGTCAAAGATAACACAATTAAACACATTGTGCACTTTTTAAATGAAGGTTTTTATATTAAAAACAAAATACTGAACTACATGGCATTGTGTGAAAATGTTTTTCCTCATTAAAACATTAATTTATCACACCAACTTCAAGTTCTCTAGCCACACCCAGACCTGATTACTACTACACATGTTTGCAATCAAGAAATCACCTAAATAGGACCTGACAAAATGAAGTAGACCAAAAGAGCCTCAAAAGCTAGACATCATGCCAAAATCTAAAGACCTTTAAACACAAATAAGACAGAAATGTGTATGAGTAACACTTGTGTCATGAGTAAAAAAAAAGAGTGAACTCAAATGCAGAAAAACAACAAGTCTTTATGGGGTGAGTCCCGGAAAAAGCAAAGATTAAAGCAAACATCCGGTCAGGTGAGCACTGAGGAAATGCCGTGAAAAAAAAAAAAAAAGCAATCAGACACTAGATTACTAGCGGTCCTGGACACAAATACAGGGTGAGTAACAAAATAATATGCACACAAACAATCGATAACATACTGACAAACATGAAGGGAAATGATGTGGTATAAACAGGAAAAAGAGAACCGAGAGACAGGTGGAATGAATTAGCTCAAATGACCTGTGCTCCTGTGACTGTAAATAAAAGCAGATGACAGAGCTAATCTGTAACAGAGAACAGAAGGAGAGAGCAAAAGTGTGAGGTACGGTGACAGTACCCCCTCCCTCAAGAACGTCCCCTAACATTCCCTTAAGACTCACTATGGACCTGATGAAACTGATCAGTGAGAGTGCGGTCCAGAATATCCAGAGCCGGAATCCAACATCTCTCCTCTGGAAAGTACCCGGATGACCTACTTCTGACAAGATTCAGAAGCGAGCAACGGATGGACGATATGCTACTCCATGATGCCACGCAAGAGAATTCATAAATAGAAGTGACGCAACTCACGTGGGTAGGTCTCATGATCATGACAAAATGGCTGATGTAGTTCGTCCGAATTCCATTTATTCCTACTTTTTTTTTAACAGCTGAGTAGTACAATTAAATTCAAATGCAGTACCTACTGAGTAGTAGGCTGTTTCAGACACAGCCCATGTGTTTCTTAAGCTGCCCCGAATGAGTGAAATTCTGTACACACTGATCATGTCTATGGTTTCTCTCCAGTGTGAATCCTCTCATGTGTTTTTAGTGTTCCTGAGTGAGTAAACTTCTTACTGCAGTGTGAACACTTGTACGGTTTTTCTCCAGTGTGAATCCTCTGGTGCCATTTCAATTCTGCAGCTGCAATAAAAGTCTTCTCACATTTAAACTGCATATACTCTTTCACACCAGTGTGGATCTTCATGTGTTTATTAAGGTGTGATGAGTGGATGAACCTCTTCCCGCACTGGGTGCATGTGAATGGTTTTTCTCCAGTGTGGACCATCATGTGTTCATTGAGGTGTGATGATTGGCTGAAACTCTTCCCACACTGAGTACATGTGAATGGTTTCTCTCCAGTGTGGATCCTCATGTGAATCTTAAGTTTGCTTTTGCTTGCCAAACTCTTTCCACACTGAGTGCAGGTAAAACAACTCTTGTCTTTCATTTATAAAATACCATCAGTCTGTAAATGAGTTTTGTCCTCAATTTTGACATGATGTTCCTCCTCTTTACTCTCGTCATACTCTTTAATTAGGCCTGAAAAAAAAAGTTTAGTTTTTAGTAAATCATTAAAACTCATATCAAAAGCTGAAGTAAAAAGGCACTAAAAACATTGGCTACACAAACCTTAGTTTTGATGCACATTAAATGTAAAAACATAGCAGATCATATTTAGATTGATCTTGTCATGTCAACCTCCTGGGGTCCATTACACACATACACATTTAACCCTCTATCGCACGCATTATGATAAATCTATAAAAAAAATTGACTTGTTTTTCTTTTCTTAAAATGGCTTAACTTGAAGTGCAGTGAAGTGCAGTGAAGTGAAATTTTTTTAGGTACTTTATGATATGGTGCCATATGGCAACAACGTCCAACAGTGGATCTAACTTAGAAATTTCAAATTTAAAACTTTCCTTATAATTAATAATTTTGTAATTTAAAAATATTTAATTTGTGTTGCAGTATTAAAGCTTTAAAACAAAACTTATGAATTTCACCTTATACATTCTTTCCAACTAGGGATGGGCGATACCACAATTTTTTTATGCGACACCATACCGATACTTTTTGTAAATGTTTTCGATACCGATACCACTTATTATTTAAAATTTTATGTAATTTTTCAAAATAATGATAATAATAAAAATACATACTGTATATACACACTGCACAGATACACAGACACACATACACTTATATTTGTTCTTATTTACCTAATGGTAACGAGAGAGAAAGAGAGCTGATCTATTATTCTGATTTATTTATTTTTATTTGTATTTAATTATTATTATTATACTATATATTATAATACTAGAATACTGTTTGCTGTGTTTACTATGTTTATATATGTATGTATGTGTGTGTTTGTGTGGGGGTTCTTTTTAATGTAAACTTTATAAATGCTTTGGCAAAACATTTGTCATGCCAATAAAGCAATTACTGAATTGAGAAAGAGAGAGAGAGGTTTGCCTCCTTTAAAATTTTCCTATAACTTCTTTTGTCAGACAGAGAGACTGAGCAGTGGAACACTGGGCAGCTTGTTTTTGTTCCGCTTCTTTATAAGTTTCAGGGCGTGTTGTTGTCTGTAAGTGTTAATAAAGGCTGCTTGTATTGTTGCTGTGTACGACTTTCTAATCACAAATATTGCTCGTGGAGAGCTTTCAGCTGATGAGCACCACAACACACTGCGTTACCTCTCTGCCATCGTGTCATTCCATAACGCAAAAGTGTGCGACTCGCATCTGTAGAGTACGTAAGTTAACTGAAAGGGACATGATCGCTCACGTCACGTTCTGCCGCTGATTGATTGGTGTGACGTCTTGTATAGCAAGCGTCACTGACAATCCTGTACACAGCACTAAAATATTTAGTTATGCAGAAATTATTTAAATTTAGTTAAAATATCAATACTCTTAAAAAATATCAATACCAAATGAAAAGCTTCTGAGTATCGATAAATCAATACTCGAGCATCAATGTGCACATCCCCATTTCCAACAACTCATTCCAACAGCTTTCATTCATTCCATTCTTTTTTGCTGAATGTTATTAAAAATAAACCTAATATTGAATTATCATGTATACAACATACAATAAATATAAATATTTTCTCCAGTAAATATTATTATAAATAAACAACAAGTCTAGTATATCCAGATGCATCAGAATAATGTCGCTACTAGTTAACAATATTTATATATTATACTATTCTAACAGGGTGAAGAATCACACAACAAGAGAAATAAAGTTTAGTCCCCAGGGGGTGGATTTATTTACAAGGGTGAGAGTGTGCAAGATCCAAAGGGGTGCTCCCGCAGGTGATGTGTCCTTGTTCGTAGGGTGCTCAGTGCCCGTGAGGTGTGTCTGGGAAGCCGATCAGTCACCAACTGCTGTCCAGAGGAAAGAAAGGGAGAATAAGCATTACTCCTCTGCTTCATTCGTGTGCTTCTCCCTCTCGGTGTGGCTTATATAGCCAGTCTTGGATGAGTTGCAGCTGGTGCTGATTAGTTGGAAATGAGAGGGCCCAGGTTTTCCTCGTTCCTCTCCAGGACGACGCTGATGGCTCCTTGGAACGCTCGTCACACTATATACTATACTACACCTGTCTTATCTGCCTCTGAGCTAACTTACCTGAACTGTCTCTATCAAATGTCCGGTCTGCATCATTCTCATGGTCACTAAAACCCATCTCACCCTCACTTTCATCTGCAGGAAGAGCCAGCTCTGTCCTTTTCTTCTTTCACTTATGCTCGCTAATACACTGTACCCTGTATTCATATCTATTCAAAAGTAGTATTGCCATTAAAACTAGATTTTATCCATAATGCAAATGCCATTAACACATGACTAATCAACATTATATTACTAGCACTCATGTTGTTATTGTTACAACTTAAAAGTTCACAGATGACCTTGCTAGTTAGCTAACCCATTGCAATATTGCATGTTCCACTATTGCACAGTGTTACCATTTGGCAACATATACATTTGATCCATTTACAAAAAACGAATTGATTTAAAGAAATTTGAGTTGTGCATATGTCATCGTAACTAACTGGAGGTGATGTTTCAGATTTTTTTGTGGATCTGACAATTTGATCTTTTGTTTTTATTGATGTTTACATTTGCATTTAGCAAATACAATAAACGCCAGTCTGTCAGAAATATTGATACAGAAAAACACAGAATGTCATGTGACTTAACCAAAGCACATCATTGGCTACACTAAGGTCTTCTTGTTCCAAAAATAATAATAATAATAATAATGTTGGTCTAAAAGAAACAGTGGCAGGGAAATGAACATAAGTATCATGTTGCCATATGGTTACACCGTGCAGTACAGGCTTAAGCGGATTCTTATATGATTGATCCCAGATAATTTTTTGTTTATATTGATGAGACATAAATTTGAAAGCTGTAAATGCCCAGATTTTTTATTTGTATATATTCGTAATCACAACAAAACAACATGGTTTTGTAAAACTTGTAAAGCAGATAGGGAAAGTTTTCTCATTCTGTGCCTGACTGGTAAACCTGTCAGAAAAAACTGCTGAATCTCTGCGAATATTTGCCTCACAGACATGAGACAAATCTGCATAATATCTGCATAAAGCCTTAAATTACAAATATTCTAAAGGTTAGTGATCTGCATGTAACAAATGCAATGCAGAATTCTATCACAACTCAGATTATCAAACAAATGTAAGTTTTTAAAGATAACACAATTAAATGAAGTTTTTAAATGAAGGTTTTTATTATTAAAAGGAAAACAAAATACTGAACTACGTGTGAAAATGTTTTTCCCCATTGAAACATAACTTTAATTTATCACACCGACTTCGAGTTCTCTAGCCACACCCAGACCTGATTACTACCACACGTTCGCAATCAAGAAATCACCTAAATAGGACCTGACTGACAAAGTGAAGTAGACCAAAAGAGCCTCAAAAGCTAGACATTATGCCAAAATCTAAAGACCTTTAAACACAAATAAGAAAGAAAATACTTTCATGTCATGAGTAAAAAAGAGTGAACTCAAATGCAGAAAAACAACAAGTCTTTATTGAGGAGTGAGTGATAAAGCAAAAATCAAAGTAAACATCCGGTCGGGTGAGGGCTTAGAAAGTGCCAATCTGCTGCACATGCTGCACAATCTGCTGCAACATGAACACGCCACATCACAAAGGTAAAGGTAATCCCACTCCAAACTGCAAGATACCTCGATCTGATTCTCCTTAAACTATGAACTCATCGCCCCCCTCTCCATCCTGTTGCACCGAGGTAAGCGATATATTACGCTCAATTGAGAATAAACTTTCCAGACTCGACTCAAGAATCGCACTCATAGAAGTCATTCACAAGGAATTTCAAGAACTCTGTCACAGTTTAGAATTCAGTCAAGAACAGATAGACACGCTCACGAAAGAAAACAGCTACTTAAAGGACTCAGTTCACGCACTTTCCACTCAACTCACCTCAGTTGTCACAGAAAACAAATCAAATATTATGAAAAAGCAATTAAATTATGAAAATTGTGAAATTAAAGCAACAGTCCAGAGATCAGGTCACTGCGTCAGGCCAGGGTGCCCCGTATATAGCCTTTAAAATGCGCACACGGCAGAAGTGCACTCTAAACTTCCACGAGAGAAAACGGGACTAGTGAATAACATGAAGGCGAGCAGCCTAATTAATTACATGTTGTGGTTAACTAATTCCTTAAATACAACTCTCTTGAGCTCTAAAAGTGAAAAGCCCAAAGAAATTTGCCGTTAAATTAATTTGAGCAGAGACGCACCTGTCATTTTTACATTAGTTTTTCAGTTATGGGTTTACATAACTAATAAAAATGTCTAGTTGGACAGCTAAAATTGACAAAATGCAGAACCCTTTAAATGTTTTCTTTCATTTTCATTAAAGCGCACTAAAGCGTAAAAAGACACATCCCATTATGCAGCAGCAGCCTCAAGTTAGGACACTTTAAAAATGCCTTTTGAGTTTAAAGATTATTGGCTTGCGAAGTCAAGTTTAAAGTGTTATAAATGAAATAGTTATATGGTGCGTGAGTAAGTAGAATTGCCGAGCATCCACCTCTCACGTGCGCTGCGGGTAGGCTAAATGATAATCTTTATAAAATATGTAATTTAGGCTATACTGCTATTTGCTCATGCAAAATTAAACTCCAGAACATATACTGCCTATTTTAACGGCTTAAACACAGTTAGCATATCGATTTTATTTTGACTAGCTCATGGTCCTAAAAATGAAAATCTAACCTGTTTGTTTGTTTTTTTGTTCTCGATGATCTTTAATATATACTGAGTAGCTACGCAAAATATTTTCTAAAATGTCAAGCAGGAATTTGTTTATAGCTTTAATTATGAAGACAATAAAATATTAAAAATAACAAAAATAAAATGATAAAATGATAAAAATACAAAGATAAAAAGAGCAGCATTTTGCTAAATATAATATCATTTATATGCTTTATATTCTGCAATGTGTTGCTTCATATTCGTTTTTATTTCACTTGATGCATTAGTTATTTAATGTTTGAATGCTGAAAGAAATAACAGCCATTGTTTAAATGGTTATTTTACCATCAACATGTAGTATATTTTATATCATTATCAACTTTTGATATAAAACCGCTGTAATTTAATTGATTGTTAAAAATGAAATAATTGAAGTGCTATATTTTTTATTAGTGAAAGTGTCCACTCACTTTTGACAAGGCCCGTCAAAAAATATATTTCTGCCACTATAATACAAATACACTTTACAAATACATCAGAGAATAATATTATATAGCCTATTTTAGTTCTTTAATGTAATATATAGTTATTTAGTTTAATTAGAGTAATTTATAAATATATTACTCTAGATAAATATAAATAATTTTACTTGTAAATACAAAAGATTATGCGGTTTAGGGTTTTTTATGGCACTTTATTGCATGTTGAATGTTACAATTACAAATATTTTTATTAAACAAGTGCATACCACAATATATTTTTTGTTGGTGTAAAAATATAAAAAGTATCATTCTCATATTCATGCCTTATTTATCTTTAATATAAATATAAAATTGTATACAATGCAATGCCTGGTGCACCTAAGAAAAAAGGCGCACCAAGGCAAAACGTTAGTCTAGAGCCCTGTATTGGATAAATTAATTGATAAATTGTGTGTGCATTTTAATAACAATGACACTACACTTTTATGGTTGATTAAACTAGGGATGCTATCGATTACTCGATCGATTTATTGTCGGTAGGCCTAACCCAAAACCCATAGACCTTAACGATTAAGCATGGGCATTTAATAAATTATGCTTTGCTCTGTGAGACGCGTCCCCGGTTTCACACATTACATAATCAAATGTGTGCAGTTTATGTTACCTCATGGAGTCGTGCACTCTCTTGACTTTGCATATGGGACACATAAAACCCTGTTATGCACAGATCTCGTATATTATTAATGGATTGTTTATAAGAACTAAGCTATTAATTACTGTAATTCTCCAAATGGAAAATGCTTGGGTGGTTTGATAATATATCATATCATTGCTTATGTTTATGATCTGCCACTCATCCTTCAATATTACAGATCGATTTATCAGATGATTTGTCATAAGGGAAATATTAACAAAAGAATTTTCTTTATGGAGACCCATCTAAAAACAATCGACAATCAATAATTCATTTTGTATAAATATAAGTTTTAGTAACAATAACTTAAACCGAAACATACCTTTGTACATAAAAGAGCAGGTTCTCGGTAACCTTTAAGACAAGCTCATTGCATCAGAAACGACTCTCGCTTATGACGTCTGCTTCACGGGCATTTCAAATTGTATGCCTCACCGTTGCATTTGTAGACATGCTTTAAATTAATGCTTTTTGTCTCCCAAATTCATATAATAAAGAGAACGATAAAATAACGTTATTAACCGGTTGACTTTAAATGTTTCTGTTCAGAACGATTAAAGTTGATCTTAATTCGTTTTTCGTTTCTGTTCCTGCAAAATGTCATTCGTTTCCGTTTTTCGTTTCTGTTCCTTGAACCGGTTCAGAGCCCTGACCAGAAGTAGTAAAGGTGTTGGTGTAGTAGTAGTAGTCTGTGTAGTAGTATCAGAAGTAGTAGATGTTGTTGATGTAGATGTTGTAGTGCTAGTGATTACTGTAGTAGTATCAGTAGTAGTAGGAGACGTTGTTGTAGTAGTATCAGTTGTAGTCGAGGTTGTAGTAGTATCAGTATTAGTAGACATAGTAATAGTAGTTGTTGTGGCTGTAGTAGCAGCTGCAATAGTAGTTGTAATATTAGTAACTTTCTGTAGTAGCAGTTGGTGTAGTATTTGTGATTTATTATTATTGTTGTTGTCAGTTATTACTGTTGTCCTTTCTCTTTACTGTCATTACTATCATACATTACTAGAGTTGTTGTCACTCTCTACCACTGACTGATTTATTTCTATTTGTTTATTTATATCTATGACACTTGCTTCATTTATTGACTGTTATTGTCCCTTATGTATGTACTCTGACCTGTCCACCATGTTACCTTTACATACGCACACACACATATACACGCACCTGCCAGTACCTGACTGTATTGTTGTTGTTTTTTATTGTAGTTTTTTGTTTTATTTTCTTTGTATGATCCCAATTTGTGTACCTTTGTGCATATTCTAATAAAAAAAAAAGAAAAAAAAAGAAAGTGCCTTGGGAAAAAACAACCAGACACTCGCTCACTAGCAGTCCTGGACACAAATACAGGGTGAGTAACAAAATAATATGCACACAAATGATCGATAACATACTGACAAACATGAAGGGAAATTATGTGGTATAAACTGGATAAAGGGAAACGAGAGCTCCTGTGACTGCAAATGAATGCAGATGACAAGAGATAATCTGTATCTCAGAACAGGAGGAGAGAGCAAAAGCATAAAGTAAGGTGACAAAACCCCCTCCCTCAAGAACGCCCTTAAGACTCACTATGGACCTGATGAAACCGATCAATGAGAGAGTGGTCCAGAAAATCCAGAGCCAGAATCCAACATCTCTCCTCCGGACCATAACCCTTCCAGTTTACCCGATACTGATAACCTCTCTACCTCTCCTCCGCACATCCAGGTGCCAGTGCACTGTGTATGTGAGTGCGACCTCAACCAGTCTGAGAGGCAGAGGTTAAGGGCTGCAGGGGGGAGAGAAGAATGGGTTTGATCTTAGACACCTGAAAAAAACGGATGAATGTTTTTACACTTAGAGCTTAATTTGAGTTAAACCAACACTGGACTGAGCACCTTGATAATGGGAAATGCTCTAATGAATTTGGGTCCCAATTTATGTGAAGGAAGTTTGAGAGAAATGTCTTTGGAAGACAACCAGACTTTCTGACCACACATGTATAGAGGGGGCAGATGCTTCATTCCTATTGCCAGTCCTTTTCTGGTGATCCTCCATGTCTGGAGGCATCTCTGAATGGCCGAATGCATGAGGGAACGATGGCATCTGGTTCTTGGGAAGAGATTATTTCACACGGCCACCATTTTAAAGAACAAAAGCTAGGCTGCGGTGGAAAAAAAACATAAAAGTATAGGATAAGCACTGTAAACATTGCAACATCAGCTAGCCAGCAGCTAGCTCTCTGCAACTCTCACATGGTCACTCACTGAAGCTAAGCAGGGCTGCGCCCGGTCAGTACCTGGATGGGAGACCACATGGGAAAGCTAGGTTGCTGCCAGAAGTAGTGTTAGTGAGACAAGCAGGGGGTCTTTGTGGGTCCTAATGCCCCAGTATAGCGACAGGGATTCTTTCGGATGAGATCATGTGTCATCTGTGGTCATTAATGTGATGTCCTTTAAAAAAAAGAGTAGGTTTAACCCCGGCATCCTGGCCAAATCTGTCCATCATGGCCTTTCCATATCATAATTTGCTTCATCACTCTGTCTCCTCTACACCATTTAGCTGGTGCGGTCTGGTGCAAAATAGTTGCCGTCACGTCATCCAGGTAAATGCTGCACACTGGTGGTGGATGAGGAGATTCCCCCCAATGTGTAAAGCGCTTTGAGTGCCCAGAAAAGAGCTATATAAATGTAAGGAATTATTATTATCAACAACATGCTGTGGACTACAAACCTCCAGCTGTTGCCTCGATTTTAAAATGCAGATGGTGTAAACATTATTTTAATATCATTCAGTTTAGTTTAAGTTAAACAATTAAAAGCTCATTAGGCATCAAACAAAATTACAATCTCTTTAGGAGTAATATGCTTAAGTGTCCTCCTAGGATTCAGTTCATGTCACCAGATAAACACTGTGGGGACGATTCCTTGCTTCAGCCTATGTAACCGGGTGAGCGATAAATCAATGCAGTCCTCTGTAGCACACCCTCTTGTCGTCTGTAATAGTGTTGTAACGTTTAAGTGCTGCTCAGTGCGTTCTTAAACATCGTTGATTTGCCATAGTGTTCACTGGTGCCCACCAGAAATTACTGTGATTAAGATATACAGCCAGGTACACAATGTTTCTGTGTGACTCCAGGCGATACTTCCGAGTTTCTTCCCAACAAAGCCTTGATTTCGCTTTTAAAATGGCGGCCTTGTGAAATCAGTCTACAGAGGGGGCTGGTAGCCTAAGAAACACTGAAAGGGAGACAAGCCCATAGACAAAATGGGAAGGGAGTTATATGCATATTTGACCATAGTTAATCTGGAACTCCAAAATGATGGTTCCCGCTCCAGCCGCAGATTAGCTTGCTCGGCCTAGCCATTGGTCTGTGGGTGGTGCTCATGAGAAAGGCTAGCAGTCGCCCTTAGCTGTCAACAGAATTCTGCCCAAAATCTGGACACAAATTATAGAGGGGAATAAAGTGAGCTGCCTTCAAGACTCTGCCCACCACAGTGAGGACTACTGTGTTGCCACTGGATGGGGGTAATCCAGTGACAAGCCAACACAAACTGGCCAGTGTTCAACACCATTGAGAGCCACCAAAACCATTGCTTGATCTACCCAAGGGTGCTATTGCTCCTGGGTGGCAGTCTAGCTCAGATGAGTGACCCCTACTGTAAACCCCTGGTCCGGACTGACTCAGGCACTTAAAACAAGTTACTAAAGCATTTGGTGGGCATAGCAATGGTACGAAGTTCCTTTCAAACCACAGACTCCACCCCCCTGCAACCACAAGTTCAACTGGAAGGGTGCGTCTGGGTCCAACCTTACTTGTACATGACAGGGAGTTGGCCTTTACATTTTTGTACCCCAGGCGATAACCTTAAAGATGTTAATTTTTGTCATTAATGACTATGGTAATTTCTTATATTATAAATGTAATTGTTACTAGTGAAATAATCATTTTAAATTAACTTGTCAACAATTAACTTGTTGATATCAAGAATAATTTTTATATCAATATTGCATATCCTGAGAATAAATATAAGGCTGGATATGATTTTTTGATATCAATTTTTGATATAAAAAATGCTGATTGTTGATATCAGGAACTGCATTTCCTCTAGTACCAACCCAAATTCTTATATTAAAATGATGTCATCGCTTGGAGGAAAACATTCCTCATATCAAAAATGAAATTTTAACTAGTAATAAACATTTCTTGATATCTGTAACTTAATTCTGACAAGTTAAAAAGACATTTTGACTAGTAAAAATTGCTATTTCAGATCTCACAAATTGCTTTTTGGATATGTGCATAGTAATGAATTCATCTATGTGCTGTAGGGATAATTTACTGGTCTGTCAGATGAAGAAGAGCCGGAGTCAGAGATTCAATTAAAAGAAAGGTTGCTGAGGATAGTTTGCAGTTTCATCAGCAGAAGACAGCTTCAACCCTCGTAATGAGTTTGCAGACCGTTCTGCTTACAACTCTTTTCCTTGGCTCTCGATGTAGGCGGTCGCACTTTTTCCCTCTCCGTCCCTTATCTTCCCTGGCTGGCTCTTCTTATATTGTCTCATTCTATCTCTGAGGCTCTCCGTGTCCTGCTATCCAAACGAATAAGGAATTATGCATCTGATCAACTGGTCTCTGAATGCGATTGACACCATCTTCTCGACGAGACATTAAATATCTGTGAAATTGGCAGATATTGACCTAAATTTAACATACTTTCTTCTCTTTCGGCTCCCAGTGTTTTTCCAGCCAGACGGCCTCAGCTGGAGAAAAACAACTTCTCCCGAATAGCAAGATAAGGAGACACTCTGAAATTCCTGCTCCCTGTCAAGGACACCTGTTGGACTCTACAGCCTTACACACACACACACACACAGCTACACATAGACTTTCACTACCTAACTCTTCATCCCACGCCTTCGTGTGCTTTCATCCACTAGAGGGGGTAGGCGGGTCTGTGACCAGCGCCTCCATGGCTGCAGGAATCAACGGCTGCCCGCCCTTGCCGGACTATATCTACACCCCCTTTATCATTCCCTGTTGCGATGTATGTCATGTCTATGTGTTCATGTGCTTGACTGCAGGGGCTTTTTTTTCTCCCTGATCTCACACTGCTCTAACTCAAGAGCAAGGTAAGAAGGAGTTTTTTTCGACCTCTCTTTCCTGAATTGTATCTTACTTCCTTTTTCTAAATGCTACCTCCCGTTGACTTGTCTTCCCCTGAAATGTGATGTTTGTGTATGGTCGAGGAGGTCCAATTTCACTATATGTCAGTGTATGTGAATACATGGAGGTATATGTGACAAATAAAGGCTTGATTGAACAACAACAATTATACTCTTATGTAACGTCATTAACTGCGTCATACATAACACCTGATTGGTTAAAACAGATAGATTTAAAACACGTCCAAGTGGGTGCAGGCATACAATTCTAAACAATATCTCAAGCATAGAAACGTCAGACATCTGCTAGGCTGTTTAGAGCCCAGACCTGTGAAAGGATCTAAAATCGAATTGAACACACACACACACTCAAGGTACAATCTGTTTCTTCCCAAGGCTAAGTGTACTCTCAGCCGTTTTTTGTCAAAACTGGTTATCTACATTCAGGCTGCTGTATTCTCACTACACAAAGTCTATCTTAATAAAAAGTAAAATCACTTTAAACAGAATTAACACATAATATAATATCAAAATCCCTTCAAGGGATTCAATCCTCAAGCCCTTTAGTTCAACTCGAGGTCTCCATGACCTCTGACCTGATTTGAGAGCTCCTGAAAATAGTTGACAAAGATAGGAACAAAGACACTTCAAGTGAAATTCCTTAATTCATTCATTTTATTTTTGGCTTAGTCCCTTTATTAATGTGTGGTCCCCACAGCGGATTGAACTGCCAACTTATCCAGCATATGTTTTACACAGCAGATGCCTTTTTAGCTGCAACCCATCACTGAGGAACACCCATACACTCCCATCCACACACTATGGCAAATATAGCTTACCTAATTCACCTGCACCGCATATCTTTGGACTTGTGGGGGAAGCCGGAGCACCTGGAGGAAGCCCACGCAAACATGGGAGAACATGCAAACTCCGACAGCGACAGCTCTAATGTTCCTAAATATATTTTGAAATTAGGTAATGTTTAACTTTATTCATTAGTCAAAATCATTTCAAAGATTAAATAACGATTAAAATACTCATATGAATAAAACAATGAGAAAAAGGATAATGAGAAAAAGGATAAACGTTGGTCCTTGCTGAGTGATGATGAAACTACATATTTGAAATCAACAATTGAATTTTCACTAGTTAAATGTAGGCTGCCATTTAGACTTAATTGTTGATATCAAGAATTCAATTGTTGATTTCAACAACTAAATTGCTACTAGTAAAAATTGGTTTGTCACCACCACCAGACCAATGCACCCTAATCCCTCTAATCCCTGGCTGTCGTATGGTCTGAGAGAATGGTTAGTGTTAGGGCATGTTCTGAGATAACATCAAACAGCACCCAGGGCAACAGAGAAAGCAAGGCACAAATCAAAAGCCTCCACTGACCTTAGCAGGTACCAAACCCAGCTGGCCAACCAAGTTGACCCAACTATTAGCCTCCCAACTCCATTCGGCCAAAACCCCATACTACCATAACAAAATTAACACCACTTCAGACATCCGCAAACTATTCAGGACATTTAATACCCTGCTCTGTCCTTCTCCACCAACTCCTTATCAGCTGATGATTTGGCCTCCTTTTTTACACACACACACACACAGACAGACAAAAACCCACTCAAATTAGCAGTCTATTTCCCACAAAATCCAACCTAAATCTCCATCAAACAACACCCTCTGAAGAAAAATTCACTCTCTTCCTTCACTCCACACTGGCACATTCCCAACCACTTTTAAGCAGGTGTAATGGAGGCCAGCAAGTGAAGTGCTGTGCAGGTAAACCTCACTCCTCTGACCTCTAAAGGTGCTCTGGCGACAGGCGCTAGGGGTTACACAGGCCTAGGTAACCTCACTGTTCAAGAAACTGTAGGGATATTTACAGTTTTAACCCAAAGAATGAGCAGTCTGTCAGATGAAGAAGAGCCAGAGTCAGAGATTCAAACAAAATAAATAAAGTTAACTGAAGATAGTTTGCAGTTTCATCAGCAGGAGCCAGCTTCAACACTCGCAATGAGTTCCTAGGCCGCTCTGCTTACAATCACAAATCAATAACAATTATACTCTCACATAACGTCATTAACTGCGTCATACATAGAGGTGTTCTAACCTGATTGGTTAAAACACAGATAGACTTAGAAGATTTCCACATGGGTGCTTGCGTACAATTCTGAACAATATCTTAAGAATAAACGTCAGACATCCACTAGACTGTTTAGAGCTGACTCCAGACCTGTTAAAAGTATCTACAATCAAATAGAGCACACACACTTAAAGTACAATCTGTTTCTTATCCAAGGCTGAGTGTACTTCTCAGCCGTCTTTAACAAAACTGGTTAAAAACCGCTATAATCTACATTCAGACAGTTAAAAGTCTATCTTGAATAAAAAGTAAAATCACTTTAAAAGAATTAACCGTAAAAATAGCTAAATCACTTAAGATATTTTAGATAGTATTAACTCATATAAATAACAATAGAAACAATAGAAGTTGTTTCCAGTCCTCAGCCGTTCATTTCCACTCAAGGTCTCTGTGACCTCTGACCTAGTTTGGTGGCTCCTGAAAATAGTTTCAAAGAGACAGGCAATGCACTGAAAATTCTTACATAAAGCAGTGTATTTAACTTATTCATTAGTTGAAATCAATGCAAAGTTAAATAGTCATTCAAATAATCAATTAATTATCTTTAATGAAAATAATGAGAAACAGGATGATGAGGAAAGGATAAACATCCACGCTGAGATGGATGGGACCGGATGGGATGGTAGAACTTCGAATCCTTCAAAACCATCACTCAACACCTCATTGGATGAAAAACACAGACCAGTCTCTCTCCTTCTGTTTATTGCCAAAACACTACAAAGGGCTGTTTTCAACTAAATTTCCAAATTTTTAATTTGCATCAAACTGCCTGGAGGATATCGGCTTGGAAAAAAACATCACCAGCTGCTTACTCTTCTGCTTACATCACCTTCCCTGCAACTCCACACATTCAACACAATTTCTCAATCCAGCTGGGATCCTCCACTATTACCCCATGTCGTTAAGTAAGAAATCTTGGGATGATTCTGGATAATTAGTTGTAGACATTGCTAACACAGCTCCATCATGCAGATCTGCACTTTTCAACATCAGAAAAATCTGACTCTTAACAGATCATGCTGCACAACTATAAGTGCAAACTCTTGTCATTTCAAGGCTGGACTCCCATCCTGCACCCTTAATCCTCTACAGATGCTCCAGACCGCTGCAGCTCATCTGGTCTTCAATGAGAGCCCATGTAACTTCTCTCTTTGTCTCTCTGCATTGGTTACCGCTCGAGGCTCGCATCAAGTTCAAATCACTGGCACTGCACCCTTACCTCCACCTATTGCTGAAGGACTACATCCCCTTTAGGAGCCTCTAATCTGGGATTGAGCGCAGGCTATAAATCACTCTTTAAAACCTTTTCATTGACTGTTCCATGCTGAAGGAATGTCTTCCCATGTAAGATTCTCAGTCTGAAATATAATAAAATAAAAAAACAAAACAAAAAATTAATCCATGCATAGCACTATACATTTACAAAATCCAATTCATAAATTCAATAGACAATTTGTGAATTAACAAAAATTGGATGTGTGAATTTAAGAATTGAGTGCTACTTCAAAAAACTCCAGAGACCCAAGGAGATCACTAAATTATTCCCTCTGGGGTAGTGGCTTTTTTTAATACTACATGTGTTTATTGCAACCAAGATAATCAATGATTTTTAACCGTTAAATCTCGCTCATGCTCACTGCTGCTTTCTGCCCCCTCTCGCCTTGCTCTCGGACACTGCACCGCCATACAATCGGGTTGCAAAGAACTTTCCATGCAACCTCCTAAAGTTTAGGAACCGCTGAAACAGCAAAAAAAAAACTTCTGCAAACCGACTCTCAGCAGAGTCTCTCTACTCAAAATATTAAACTATCATACTCAAAATGAATTGCCTTCCTAAAGTTACTTCTCTACTTCAGTATATCCCTGTAAATATTTCTTTACAATATTTAAAACAGTTTGATAATTTTGTCAATTAATTTCTCTGGAACAATAAGCACCCTAGGTTGCATAGGAGTATATCACAACAGCCAGTTTATAAAAAGGGTTGGGGCTTCCTGAGCATTTATTTCATTATTACTCTTTCAGTACGAGACATCTCACGCACTGGTCCATACCTTCTGAGAGCTCCATCTTAGTTTTTGATTGAACAAGCCATCCTACTTACCCTTCCACCACTACAATGTCTATCCATCCATTTATTCATTTTATTTTGTAAATGTGTTATTGTTAAGGCTGGTTAATCTCAAAAATATAATATTTTTTACTGACAGAATTTTAGGTGCAGGCTAGGACTGTCTCTGCCATTTGCAGATAGCGTTGTCCTTTTGGCATCATAAGACATGGACCTTCAGCATGCAGTGGGACTGTTTGCTGCTGAGTGTGACATGGCAGGGAAAGAAGAGTGCTTGACTGGAAAAAGGTGGCCATCTCCAGTTTGGAGGAGAGTCCTTACCCCAAATAGATTTCAAGTATCAGCTTTTTTTTTATGAGGAATGGAATGTGAGATTAAAAGATGGATCAGTGCAGCGGCAGCAGTAATGCAGTTGATGTGATTGTCTGTTGTGGTGAAGGAGCTGAGATGAAAGGCAATGTTCTCAATTTACCACTCAATGTAGGTTCCTACTCTCACCTATGGTCATGACTGAAAGGACAAGATGACAAAAACTACCGGACACATTTTACAAAGTGTTATGACCCGCTTGTTTGAGTCGCAACATAAAAGAGAGATGAATCAACAAAAATAGCCTGAATGCAAATGATTGATTATAAAATTTAACTCCTAGAACAATCAATCAAAGCAACCAACAAATGTCTAGGGATAATAATGAAGATAAAGAACTTGGGATATAATCACAACAACACTTTAACTACATGATATAAGTAATGCAAAACAAAACTATATGGTTAAAGAGTCAATGAGATGGCAGGTCTTGACATGAGGACTCCTGAGTAGCCACAGCGTCCTGGGGTAGCTAGCACAACAACTTTTATATACCCATTGATGAGTAATGCAGGCAACCAATCAGGATTTACTGCATACTCCAATCTGGAGTCTTGGGATTACCACAGTGTATTAATATTGTAAAACTTAATACCTGTCGCTCTGCCTAAATCATAAAATATTCATCAAGTTTGTATTCTACTCAAAAAAGTAAATGCAGTAAACTAGAAAGAATCTTGAACCTAAAAGTAAAGAAACTTTACTAATAAAAGATGCAACACAGGACACTTGAATGGGCTCTCTAAATTTGAGGCCCTGGTATACTGCAAACTAACCGTCCTGGAGCTCCACCTTCTTTGATGTGTGGTGTCTTCCCAGTAATGCGTTTTTCATTCAGGGAGCCAGACAGAGAACAAGATCCAAAACAACACTAGCTACATGAATACACTGGAGAGTGGAGTACAGACGTATCCGCACCTGTACAATCACTTGCAAAGAGCTTTTAAGCCACAGAGGTGCTGTTTGCCAGATGTTTATGAAATTGTTCTTCTCTCAGCCGCCATCGTTGTGTTTATGGTAAAAACGAGGAGCGCAACACATTTACAACCCCACCTACTGCAGTGTAGAAAAACAGTATACCGTCACTCAGCCTTTTCAAACATTATTCAGACATGAAACATCCTGTGCACATGAGAAAATGTTTTGCTGAATACATGTCATGTGTGCAACTTTTTGTCCATGTGTTTCTTAAGCTCCGCCAAATGAGCAAAACTGTAGACACTAATCAGATCTGTACGGTTTCTCTCCAGTGTGAATCCTCTTTTCTGTTTTCAGATGTGTTAACTGATTAAACAGTATGAACACTTGTATGGTCTCTCCAGTGTGAATCGTCTGGTGCAGTTTCAATGTTGGAGCTGTAATAAATGTCTTCTCACACTTAAGAACATATACTATTTCACACTAGTGTGAATCTTTATGTGTTCATTAAGGTTTGATAATCGCTTGAAACTCTGAGTGCATGTGAACGCTTTCTCTCCAGTGTGGGTCTTCATGTGTTTATTAAAAGGTCTAATGAGTTGCTGAAACTCAACCCACACCGAAGCTGCAGTCACACTAGAGTTTGCGAAATTCTGTTGTACGGCGCTGCGAAAAGAGGCGGGATTAAACAAGATGATTAGACAAAAAAATCAGCGATTGGTCCATATTTAAAATTTCTGTCCACAGAGGTCATGTTTTGACCTTCTATTAGTCTCACACAGACAAGTGATGCGATTTCGCAGGTCAGAGTTCACCAAGCTTGAACTTTGCAACGCAGTTAACTGCAAAACTTGACGCACAAACTTGCGTTTCCGGTCTGACGCATTTGCGTGCGTATGAATGGAAGTCTATGGGGAGAAAAGTCCAGTGTGACCGCGGCTTATATGCAAGTGTATGGTTTCTCTCCAGTGTGGATCCTCATGTGTAGATTAAGGGATGAT
>CAIGQZ010033217.1:641271-651942 GCA_903798205.1 Danio tinwini
TCTCTCTCTCTCTCTCTCTCTCTCTCTCTCTCTCTCTCTCTCTCTCTATCTATATATATATAAATTTCGGCTTAGTGCCTTTATTAATCTGGGGTCGCCACAGCGAAATGAACTGCCAACTTATCTAGCATATGATTTATGCAGCGGATGCCTTTTCAGCTGCAACCCATCACTGGGAAACATCCAAACACACTTATTCACATTCATACACTACAGACAATTTAGTTTATTCAATCACTTATAGCGCATGCCGCATGTCTTTGGATTTGTGGGGGAAACCGGAGCAACCGGCGGAAACCCACGCGAATAATGGGAGAAGAAGACACTGACTAATATAAAGAAGTTGACTACATTTCTTAAATAATGACTTTAAAGGTATAAACTCTGAGTGAAATAATCAGGAGATGGATGCGGCTGAGCAGCAGCCTCACTTTTCCCACGGGCCGCGGGAAATACAAGTGTCAAAGGGAAAGCAGCTATTTGCAGCAGTTTCGGGAGCAAATAAAAATCCTGCCACTTGTGCGTGCACAGCTCTTTGTTTATTTTAAACCTAATGTGCTTACATTTAGCACATTTTGTATGTTACAGGGAGCCTGCAATGCATTAAACTTTTTCTTGCAAGCAACAATTGGCAGTAAGCGCATATTCTCTCTCTCTCTCACACGCGCACGGTCAAGCAATTTCAATGTTTTATGACAAATATTTAATTTCATGTAAATATGCTTAAATAACTGCCTTTCAAAATGTATTGCTACACATGTAGCCTATTGAGACAATCTGCAGTTTCTTGTCAGCCTTCTCTCTTGCTTTCTTGCAAGCCATATTATTGGATTTTTATGTTTAAATTATTATATGTTTGAACTCTAAAAACTGATGCGGCTCACTCGCTGTGAACAGCTGTGTCTCATTTTAGAACTCTTTCAGTTTTCGAAGTTGCCATGGTAGCACACAACATAATCGATGCATCTATGATCGACCTTTTCACGACAGTAATGTGCACGAGCAGTTATCTAGATAATTTAAACTGAACTCAGACTAGTTAGATCAAATGATCTTCAACTTACTGTTACTGTTTAAGTGTGGACGTTTAATTTGGCTCATTGAAGTCAGGCTTTTGACTTTAATCCCCGCTTTTCTAAACTACTTTTATGAAACAGCCCCCTGGTCATTACTATGACATGATTAACAATTGTCCCTGTTTGTAATTGTTTATCATAAGTGAATATTTTTAGGTCTTGTCACCCTTGAAATGGTTAACCCTGGGTCATTCTAAACCTTAGATAAACAGAATCCTGGGTTATCTGAAATCACGTTCCACACTGCTCAAGCTATAGCAGGGCCTGGTTTTTCAAAAGGTTTAATTGGGATAAAATTGATCCAGATTTAGTAATCCTTTTTTTTTTTTTTGCGATCTGTGATGACGTAATCTAGCTTACTTTTTGAGCCAGTTTTTCAAAGCAACATCGGATTGGATCAACCTGATCTGGATAGGAACTTTTTAGGATCACTAAATCAGGATAGGAAATCACAATGTAGAACTATAGATATGTAAAGAGCAACAAGTAGAATAGAGTGGGGACAATATAACTTAGTTTTGTTTGAAATGAAAACAGACATAAAAAAAACAAGAAAAAACCCACCCCATCCTCTTCCAGCAACAACACTTACAAATATAGATGTATTGAATAATAAAAAAAAAGATTAACGTCAAAAACTCCACAATAATTTTAGACTTCCTTACCTGATGTGGAGAGACCAGCTTGTCTAAGCGTTGTCTTAAGGAGGCGGATCTCAAGTCTGACCTTGGTTTGCTGCAGTTTGGTCAGAGTCAGTTGTTTCTCTGCCAGACGAAGCTGTGCTTCTGTTTTTTTTCAGTCTCTTTTTGCAATTGTTGAAAGCCATTTACAAAATCAGTGATTGCCATTCTTTGCATTTTTTTGGTTATTCTGTAATCATTGTATGCATTACTAATAAATATTTTAAAAGCAAAAATATTTTCCATTATGATAAATATATATATATATATATATATTATATAAAATTTTATTTGTTTGTTTTTGGTACATTTTGACAGCTGTTTAGGGGATTATTTTATGAGGCCAAACTCTTTCTACTTTGCTGTAGGCCTATACTGAAAGGCTGAATACGTTAAAGCCTACCTAATCACTGTAGCCTGACGGATGAACAAATACAAATGAAACCTTATAAATAAATATGTCATCTTGTAAGATACTTCATGATCCAAATATAGTATTATTTGATAATTTTTTTAAGTTTTTATTGCATTTTGGGCATGAAATCCACGCTGAATCCACCCTTCTGATAGGATCAGTTTAATCCAGATTTATTGGATCAAAGTGATCCAAATCCTACAAAAAAGGTCTGAAAAACTTATTTAAGCAGATAAACAGATGTTAAAGTGGTCACACTTGGTCTAACATAAACAGTACATCCATGGAAAAATAAAAGAACAGACAGTTATAATCTATATAAATGAGTATATAAGATTTCCACCACAATTCCTCTCTTTTATCATTCATTGATAACACTAAATAAATTCTATATTAGCTTCTAAAATCACACAGTCCATAATCATGATGTTAATCATTTAACAGGTTTCTGCACATTACATATACACTAGAGATGTTTAAACATTCTTTTTAATGTAGTTTCCCCATCAAGGTTTACTTTCCAAAACATTCCCTTCCCTGGAAGCCGGGCTAAACAAATAATCACTGTCATTGCGCTTCTGACCGAAGCCTGCCCCTCAGTCACCCCCAGAGGTTTAAACCACAGAAATTGCCTCTTAGTTTTACATTATTGTTATTTCATACACATAGTAAATTCTGTTAAACATTGCTTCAATCAGTTACAAATTCATCATCAACATATCCACCAACATTGGAACACGTTGTTACTGCACTCTTAAACATACATCACATTTACACTCTTCTCTTGATTTTCATGTAAATAATCACTCTTAAGGTTAATCACAGAACATATCAACTCATGCAATTAGCTTTTTTTTTTTTGTTTGGACAGACCCAAAATACATATAAGCAAGCAAATAGTCAATTTACTCTCAAAATGTCAATTTTGTTAAATTCTTCAATTAACAACCTTCACCTAATTCTCACTCTCAATCTGTTTACTGTTTTTTTTTTCATGTCACATAGCTGTCGCTATCATCAAAGTCATAGTCAAAATCATCACATGTCAATGTTCATACCCCCTTCATTAACGGTTATCTTCACCATCTGATGTGATGCTGACACTGTTACCAATCTACTTACTGACCATGATACAAATTTATATATACATGACAAACAGCATAATATCATTAGACCTTTCCTCAGAACCGGTAACACTACAGTACAGGCCCAATAAATCCAATCTCCCTATTTGAATGATAACCAGTCTAGCCATTAACTGCTAGCACTTTTAGGCACTTTTACGGCCATTCTCATGTAGGCTACAATGTCAGAAATGGTTTGGTTGTAGTCAGGTAAATTGAAGGTGACACTAGCAGCAATGCCAGTGTTGTTCTCCTCAGATCACACATTCCAGCCACACGGAATGGATGGCAACGCCATTTCTCCTCTATGTTCAGCTTTGATGATGTTCAAGCACAGCAATTTACCTCTCTTTTGGTCACTTTCTCCTCCGTCTGTGTGTTGCTTTGGTGTTAAACTCAGAAGTTACAGCTATCCCACACACACCTCTTGACTTTGTTGTTGTTTCTCCACAGCTGTGACCTCATTCCACTTCAGATAACAACTCGCTGTTTTCTTCAGACAGCTTCAGAGCCCCTCTTTCTCTCCTATTCCCTCATTGTATCCTCCTCAGGTGATTGAACCCCTTCTCTGTGATGGCTAGCATTCACCCACATCACCCTCTCCGTGACCTTCACAGCTGTTTCAGTGGTCAGAAGCACTTGGAACGGACCCAACCAGTGCTTCGCTCTCCAGCTCTTTCTCCTCAGGTCTCCAATCACCACCAAATCACCAGGCCTCAAACTGTGCAGTGGCCTTTCTGCAGCCTTCCCCTGTCCAGCCTTTACCTGTACACAAACGTCAGACAACAGATAAGACATTGTATTGACAATAATTCAGCATGTCATTTCCACATACATCTGTTGAGGGCAGCTGCTGTTTTGCCCCATTCACATCTACACGCGGTGGTTTGCCAAAGAGAATTTCAAATGGGCTCAAATTCATTTTTGGTCTTTTTCTCATTCTACTATAAATCAAGTCTATTGGTAGAGCTTTAACCCATGTAAGTGCTGTGTCTTCACAACATTTTGCCCATTAGTTCTTCAGTGTACCATTTTCTCTTTCAACAGCTCAACCTGAAGCTGGATGGTAACTGCAATGTGTTCTCAAATTAATTCCAAAAAATTGGCCCACTTGTTTGATAGCTTCATTAACAAAATGAGTACCGTTATTTAAACTTATTTTTTGTTAAATCCCCAATCTCGGGACAATTTCGGTCAGTAATGCTTTTGTTACCGTTGCCGAATCTTGTTTTGAGGTCGAAAAAGCTTCAACCCATTTTGACCACGTCAACCATCACCAAACAGTACCTTTTCCCATTACATAGGGACAATTCAATGAAATCCATCATTAAATATTCATATGGTCCTGTTGGAGGTGGGTGAGATGTCTGTGGAATTTTTATTGCTCTTGCCACATTATGTGTATTGCAAATTACACATCAGCTACAGAAATTGAGGTAAACCCCTTTGTGAACCACAGCTCTCTCATTTGCGTAACCATTGCTGTTTTTGATGCATGATCTTTACCGGTAATCAATTTTGCATAGTGTTGGAAAAAACAAGGCTTGGTTTTGGTAAACAAGCCTTGCCCTCAGCACTCTTCCACACATTATCTTTCATCACGCATGGAGCCAGATTGTCTCCACTTTGTTTTTCTCAAGTCCAGTCACAAATGTTTGCGTGTCCTGTAAAAAAGAACAAACATTGTTGTTATTGTCAACAGATAAGTACATTCAGAACGGTCCTCGTCTCAGGACGCTGCAACTTGTGCTGCCGTGTCTGCCCTCGAGTTACCTGCAGATACAGAGTCTTTGTTGTTAGTGTGCGCTAACAACAAAAATTGCCTCCAGTAGTGCATCCACTAAAGGAGCATGGAGTATTGGTTGACCATTAGATTTCAGAAAATTTCTGTTTCCACAAAGCCCCAAAATCATGAGCTACCCCAAATGCATATCTTGAATGAGTATAAATTGTAACTTCCTTTTCTGTCATCAATTTACATGCTCCTGTCAACAACACAAGCAACCTGTGCAGAATAGTGCCCTGGTAATTTCCCAGAGGTCACAACATCAAATTCACCACGTCAGATGGCATAACCAACCTTATTCTGTCCTGTTTGTGGATCTTTAAATGCCGAACCATCCACAAAGAGGACATTGTCACAATTTTCAAGTGGTTTGTCAGAGATGTCAGGTCATGGTTACACACCTGTTCAAGTGCTGTCAAACAACAGTGATGCTCCTCCCCCTCTTCCTCAGTAGGAAGAAAAGTAGCAGCATTCAAACCTGTACATTGTTTAACAGTCACATTTGGAATATCTAACATATCTAAAATGCGATGTTTTCTGTTTTTGGAATATCATGACACTGTGTGCGGCACCATCAGTATCAAATCATAATAACCAATAAAATCTCTTGAAGCCATAACATCTTTTTTCCGCAGCTGCCACTGCTCTTAAGCAGCGTGGTAGGCCTGCTGCTACAAGGTCAAGTTTGCTCAAAGTAGGCCACAGGTCGCAGCCTACCTCTGTGGTCCTGTAGGAGTAATGACAACATAAATCCACTCTTCATCTACCATCTGAACAAACGGTTTTGTTGGTACTGGTAACCCCAGTGCAGGTGCTTCAGCCATTTGTAATTTCATATTTACAAATGCCTGTTCTGCCTCTGTTGTCAATTCTAGTCTATCAATAGATTTCATCCCCTTCCCTAAAGTTTGGGCTCTCAGGGGCTGTTACAAAATTGCTTAATTTGGAATAAATGTGCGACAGTATGAGCACATTTCCAAAAAGGACAACAATTGTTTTTTCGTTAGTGGTTTTGGTACATCTTTTATACCTTTCACTCTTTTTTCAGAGATTTGCTGTGTGGAGTAATGACATGTCCCAAAAATTTAACTTTTTGCTTGACAGATTTCAGTTTTGCTAAACTGACCTTATGGCCTTTCTGCAGCTAAGTGCTTAAGGAGAGACACAGTGTCATTCACACACGTCTGCTCATTTTCAGCACATATTAATAGGTTTTTACAAAACGCCATTCTGTTGGCTGCCCCATTATCCCTTATTTTTTTTTAACAGACAAAAAAAAATAGGTGTGCGGACTTCAGAATTGTTGCATGGCACAATAACACCTTGCTCCAGTAAAGCTTTAAATACTGGAGTGACGCCAACAATGGATTCTTTTTTCAAAACATGTTGTGCTTTGACATGTTGTGCCTGTGATCAGATTTGGGAGTAATTATCATTGGATCACAACCTTAAATTAAACCCATATCATGTTTACTTTTAGCCCACAATTCATTTGGCATTTCTAAGGCCAGGTCAATGTTTACTGCTTTAAAGTCAGCCATGCAAGGATTCTTTACACAAAGTTTGTCAATAGCAGTTATAGTTCTTGATACATCTATTTCATTTATGCAGTCACACCTGAACGCTTTCAAGTGCTTGTTTCATTCTACCCCTCGTTTCTGCTCTCCCAGTCTGCTGCTTTAACACATAATTTCACAAAATGGCCCAACTCAGACCAAGACTGATAAGCGATACAGTCTGTTCTGACATAAGATAAAGCGAACGCTGCTTCTAGGTCAGAGTGACTGAAACTGGACACATACATTCTGTCCAATAGATCTTTTCTAAAAATCTAAATTTCTAAAATCACTTCTGTCTCAAACCAAGCTTTTTTAAATTCCTCATCTGTAAATTGACATATGAAGTGCAATGCAGTTCACCAGTAGACATTAAATCAATGTCAAAAAGATTTTACTTAATCTTTAGCCAATTTGCTAATTAAATCAGCCCATTCATTGTTTCATTGTCAGTGAGCCATTCATAAGCCCACTGTGATGTTTATGATTTAAACAGCAAACAACAAAACTCCCTCCCCTCCATCCACTCTCACTCCAGAGGGGCTTGCAGTTAAAATTAGTTTAATTTACACAAAATATCCCGTCCAAGGACTGGTACAGGACATTTTGGCAAACAAACAAATGCGTGGTTGAAAACTGTGCCCCCCTCTATGTCTAACAGGTCAGTGGAGCTGTAAATTGCTCAACTGCTGTATGACCAGATGCAGACAGAGACTCGTGAAATTTGTTTGTCAAAGGTATTTCACACTGCAGATCACATGGTCGTATGCAAGATCTGCTAGCTTCACTATCAGCTAGAAACTCAACCAAAGTATTCTCAATTAGCATAGAGTATTTTGGCATATTCAAAAATGTTCATTATCAAAAAACAATGCCATTTCATCAGAAATATTATCAACATTACTGCGTTCAAAATTACAGTGGGAAATGCAAGCTTTTCTTCATTGCAGATAGCCAAGATATATCAGTTGTAAGGAATCAGCTCTTTGGTTTAAATCACGTTTAAACTTTGGGGAATCGAATTTAAAGCTTCGAACATGATTCACATAGAATTATTGAAAGCTTACACTTAACCTACTCATTTGTCCAGCAAATAAAATGGTTAGTCTAAAGCAATCCTGTATTATATTATTATGTGGCCGACTAATAACAATATAAAAACAGTATCTAATTATTTAATGAGCAAAGTAACAGTATCTGAGGCTGAGACATTAACTTATAAAGCACACAACACACCAACACGGCTCTTAAAACAAAACAAAAGTTTATTGCTACTCTACAACACAACATACTAATCTAGATAAAACAAACAAACGCACACACATACACACAAGCAGTTTGAGGAGAGTTATGATGGAGAGCGAGTAAGGATTCAACTTCTAGCATTTGCTAAGTTCTTAGCATTGCAACCTGAGAGAAACCATAAAAGCAGAGAATTTTGCTATTCTTTACTACTTAAATATAATTCACACCAGTTCAGCAATGGATAGAAACCTTGTTTGTGTTGCTTGCGATTCTGATGGAATTTTTGTTTCCTCGACTGGTCCAAGGGAGATCCCGGTGGAGCTGATTGGTCAGCATAGCAACTTCAGTGACGTGCTGGAATTCCCTCGTCGGTGGAGAGGGGTTTCCTTACTTTCAGGGAAGTTTGAAGTCGGTTGCTAGGGATACGGATGTTGGACGAGGCGGTTTCAAGTTTCAGTCTCGTGGAGTACTTCCTGGAGTTTCGGCTCTCTGCGGAATTCCGTAGTTATGACAGAGTTTCAGAATTTTGATGAGTTGACCCGATAGCTTGTTGTTGAAGCGGTTGCGCAAGCAGATCATAGGTCGAGCTAGTACCGAGTGAACGACGCGGTTTGCTCCGTGATGCAGCGAGGCTTCCGGCAGGGCGGTGTAAAGGCCAGCACGAGAAGAGCAACGACGGTGACGAGCAGCAAAGACATGACAAAAGACGACAAACTTTCATTGTTCAAAGTTTATAGGCTTGAGTATAGGTGTGGCCTACACAGGTATTGTCCAATAAGAGAAGCTGCGGGGTGGAATCACACCCCCATTCCCTCCTCTAGGAGGTTGGGTTAGCACTTCATGTGGGAATCATGCATTACCTGCCTTTACTCGGAAGCTATTAAAATAAAGTTTTATAACATGGGCACTTTTCATAGTAGGGTTTCTTCCTATAAACCAATGCATTTGAAACGTTCTTGGGTTTCAATATGAAATGTTTCACAAACGTTCTGTAGATTTCATGCAGCAGCAATGGCTAAAACTCATTACCAATCCATAACAGTTACGTTAAACACATGGAACATGTATACATAAAACCCTACAGAAACTTTAAAGCAGCATACATTACTCAAATAAACACAGTTTAATTGAAAGTCTGTTTAAACTCTGAAAGTTTCTTATTGCTTCTTTGGCTGCCTGCGATGTGTATTCCCTCACAGACGCCATTTGCTGGCGTGAAGCAACAGGGGTTTGTTGAGCTCTCTCAAAAACCGGTTTGGGGGAGTCTTTGAGTGTAACCTCTTTATTGTTTTAAGATGTAAACTTAATTAGGATGCAGTTGAAATGGCAAATGGGCCTGTGGATTTGCCTTTTGCTGCCTGTCTGTGGATTGCTTTGAAAATGAAATCAAAGCTCAGACATGTAGACACCGTTCAATCTTTTAAGAATAATGTGGTGTGTGATTTGTTCAGTTCTGGAAAGATCCGTTGACTCCCAACACAGTGTATGTGATTATGTGCGTATAAAAATGTGTCTGCATTTAAACTTGTTAGTAAAAAATTTTCCCTTCCCTTTACTGTAGCTGTTGACTGCTTGCCCAGACCCCCTCTGCTCTGCTTTTCCCTCTCCGCACATCAGCTCCTTGATGTTGGTTTGCGCCTTTCGGGTCAATTCTTTGACCAAAGTCCATCTCAGTGGCAAGCGCAGACATTTGGTACAGTTTCTCGTCACACCAAATTGTAGTGGCAATTTTGTATAAGGAGGCTCTCTTAGTGGTAAAGACGACAAATTCTTACCCAAAGTGTCTTTAAAGTTTTATTCTTTGCAAAGAAGGTCACACGATCCTACATCAAAAACAGTTTCTGCAGAGAGTGAGACACAGACACAGAGTGCATTCTCTTTTTATCTAGTTTGTAATACCCACAAGGTCATCAGTGACATACAGGATGAATCAGTTACATCAGCGCTCAAACTTCATTTTTGACCATCTATATTTTAGTTATACCTCCCATTCGAACATGTAGTTTGTTAAATCACCATGTACTTATCCAGATCTTGTCAGGTGATAAACAGATGTTAAAGTGGTTACGCTTGGTCTAATGTAAACAGTACATTCATGGAAGAATAAAATAACAGATATTTATGATGTATATAAATGAATACAAGATGAATAAATTAAATCACCACCACAGACACAATTTACATTGTAAAAGCACTAGATAAATAAAGATGAATTGAATTGAATCTGCTTAAATGTGTACACGTTAATGGACCAAACAAAATATGATCTGATTTTTTTTTTTACATTTTAATGTGCAGCAAAATTACAGTTTGTGTAGCCAATGTTTCTAGTGTCCTTTCACTTTTCAGCTTTTAATGAGAGTTTTTAAGACTTAATGAAGACTAATGTTTTTTTCAGACCTAATTGAAGAGAATGAGGGGGGTAAAGAGGAGGAACATCATGTCAAAATTGAAGAAAAAACTCATTTACAGACTGATAGTATTTTGAAAAAGAGAGACAAGAATCGATTTACCTGCACTCAGTGTGGAAAGAGTTTTGGAAGAAAAGGCTATCTTAAGATTCACATGATGATCCACACTGGAGAGAACCCATTCACCTGCACTCAGTGTGGGAAGAGTTTCAGCCAATCATCAAGCCTTAATAATCACATGAGGATCCACACTGGAGAGAAACCATTCACATGCATTCAGTGTGGGAAAAGTTTCACCCAATCATCATCCCTTAATCTACACATGATGAAGCACACTGGAGAGAAACCATTCACATGCACTCAGTGTGGGAAGAGTTT
>CAIGQZ010033217.1:660033-676407 GCA_903798205.1 Danio tinwini
TATTAGTTTAACTGAGCTGATGATATTTGACCTACAGTATTCTCATAGAAGATATCTGCTATTACAGTGATGGTATTGACTTAGTACTTTCCATTTACATATGTCACGTTGTTCACAATCCCCTTTTTTCATCAACTTCTTTATGGGTTTAAACTTGTTTCTAGTAGTTGTTACTAGTTCTCAAAAATAGTAATTGAGTTAGAATTGCATCATTATTATAATAACTAATTACCAGGGCTATTGTGTTTAAACAGGGTTTCTGCAGGGTCTTAAAATGTCTTAAATTACAAAATCTAAAATTTCTGCCTAAAAAAAGTCTTAAATTTAGTGAAATATTGTGTTGTAGGTCTTAAATCTTTTTTTAACACGTCTTCATTTTCCTCTGTTCATGTTTTGCTACCCAATCTAGCCAAAACCCATACAATCACCAACAATCCATCGCAATAAAACTTTAAACTTTTTATTCAAAAAGGTCATTTTAACTCTATTTATCATAATGGTTTAATAATTTTTCTTACAATAACATTTGTTTAAACCTGCTCCATATATTTACTGCTGAGGACATCAACATGGACAGATTGTATATAGATTTAGTTCTAGTTTTTAAAACGTTTAAAACATTTGTTCGTTTTTTTTATGTTAAAGAAAGATTATTTTGGAAAAAGTGTGTGGATACAAGTAAAGCTTGCTTGTTTTTACACAATAATTAAGATAGTTTGCTAAGTAACATCTAAAATATAAAAATATATTTTCATTTATTATTGTATTATTAAATGTATTTAATTATAATATTTTATTTATAGGACAAATCATTTAATTCATAATGGTCTTGAAAATGTCTTAAAGTCTTACATTTAACTTGGTAAGACCTGCAGAAACCCGGGTTTAAAGTATGTCAAAAAACGTGGGTGCCCCCAATTTTAAATATGCCGCGTCGCCTGTTGAAAGTCATATTTTCTAATTTTATTATTTTTCTTTGTATGTATAGTCATGAACACACTTGTTTGTAGAGTAAGTAGCCGTTTATTATTCCTGGTCATTTCTCCAGTAGACAACTGAAGTTCTAAAACAATAGCATGTGAGATCAGGGCCCTGTTTCAGAAATGAGGTTAAGAGAAAACTCAGAGTATTTTAACCCTGAAATGAGAGAAACTCTGGGTTTTCTGTTTCAAAATGGCAGGTTTGTCAAAGTCGAGAAAGCAGGGTAAGTCAAGCCTGTTTCTGAAAGAGAGGTAACTTTAGCTCAGAGCCAGTTACCGTAGTAACTTACTCTGTGAACCTAACCTGGTCAGGAGCAGGTTTTATTCTCTAAATTTTGAGTTTTTATCGGTCTCCTCCCCTTTTTTAAAGACGAAGCAGTATTTCTCACTTAGCCTTGCGTTTCCAGCCACCTATTTTTATGTGCAGTTTGGATAGGCTATGAGCATAAAAAAAAAACAGTTTATGGAAACGTCATGATGCACATAACTTTTGAAATGTAGGCATAAAACTTTTACAAAAAAGTTTTATAAAAAAGGTTTGTTATGAGAGATCATATGATGATGAAAATGTGTGTGAATGGACAAACCAGCAGGCTGAGCACACTGTAAAACATCTGAAATGTTGTTTTGGTCATTCTAAAATGCCTTAACCATTTTAGTTTTAATGTTATTATATTATTAATGACCTCCAGAGCGTCTGGAGCGTGTCAAGTGTCTGTTCTCCGTGTCTCATAGCTTCAAACGCCACCACGTGTTCATTGTGTGCTGGCATTGTCCTCTGAGGTCAAAATCATTTAATAAATAAAGAAAAGATTCATGCAGCTTCTTCTACCGCAGTAAATTCTGTTTTCACTGTTGATATTTGATATGCTGATGTTTGGCGCCAGTTAATCAGGAAGTGACGATTTTGTTCTCTTTTATTGATTGGATGAAAACGCTACTTTATTCACACGTCTTTTATGCGATATTCCAGTTTTGCAAATAAATTTAATTCACATGTTTGGATGGAAACATAGCTATTGCCTACATTTCAGTCACATAAAGAACAAAGTCATGTACGAGAATGGCTTGTCCTTCTTTAATGAATAATTTGCTTAAATTCACAGACCTTCGACAGGGACATGTGCTGTAACTAGATAAATAGGATTATTACTCGTTCTTAAAACTACTTTTTTGTACATATTATATTCTTATTATTCAAATATTTTTATTGATTTTTCAGAAGTCTTCAATTTTTCCACAACACACATATTGAACAACAAATTAACATGGTACAAAGCTACAGACATACACGCTATAAAGAAAGAGGGAGAAAGAGAAAAATAAATAAATATATAATTAAAAATAGATGCAACAAATTAGGGAATTAGGGATAAACTCTCACTTAGGATATAATAACCCCTGGGTGTTGAAGGTAGGATAGGAAAAGCTGCCAAATCTCACAAAACTTTTTTTGTAGAGCCTCTGATGGTGTATTTAAGGCGCTCGAGTTTAAGATGTGATAACACTTCTAATATCCAGTGTTTGTGGGATGGTGGGTTTGTTTTTATCCACCTGAGAAGAATCAGGCGTCTGGCCAATAAAGAAGAGAAAGCAATGATTTCTAAGTGATTAGCTGACAGGTATATTTCTTCTGGCACTGTACCAAAAATTGAGGTGAAAGGATTAGGATCCATATCTTTATTACATATAGATGAAAATTATCTAAAAATATCGGTCCAAAATGTATGTAATCTAGGGCATCCCCAGAACATATGACTCAGATCTGCTGGCTCCAAACCACATCTGGGGAAAGATGAATCTGACCCTGGATACATTTTTGCCAGCTTGCTCCTGGATAGGTGAAGCCTATGAAGCACCTTAAACTGAAGAAGACCATGTCTAATACATACAGAAGATGAGTGTACCAGTTCTATGGCATATTGCCAGGCTGTATCTGATATTTCTAGTTATATGATTTAGGGAAGGGGAGGCTGTTCTTTGGATCACTTCATATAACATGGACATCATAACCCTTTGATTTGGGTCTATATTTACCAATTCATCTATCCAGCATGCTTGTGGTTGGTTCAGTGAAGGAGAGAAGTGTATTTTAACTAAACTACGGACCTGAAGGTACCTAAAAAAATAGACTGGGGAATCTCAAAGTCTGTTCTTAATTGTTGAAATGAGATAAATATGCCATCTTTAAAGATCTCCTTAACACAATTAACTCCCTTCCTAGACCATAATTGGAATTATGAATCTATAAGAGAGGCAGGGAATAAAGGATTTAACAAAATGGGAGCAGAAAGCAATGCTTGTTTATTATTAAAGTGAAGTCTGAATTGTGACAATATTCTGAGTAATCCATTAATAACTGGGTTATTCGTAGAATATTGTTTACTCACTGGAATCGAAGCACAAAGTAGTGAGCATAAAGACACTGGATTTAGACGTGTGCTGTTCCATCAGTAACCAAAGTGGGGCCTCATCATTACAGATGTTGGAAAACCAGAATATCAGTTTGTGTAAATTGGCCGCCCAATAATACTATAGGAAATTTGGCATTGCCAATTCACTCTCTTCCTTCTTTCTTTCCAAGAATTCCTTTCTTATGCGAGGAATTTTCTTATCTCAGAGAAATGTAGAAATACAATTATTCAACTCCTTGAAAAATGACTTGGGATTAAAAACAGGCACGGTCTGAAATAGAAACAGAAATCTTGGTAGTATTGTCATTTTAATGGACTTGATCTTCCCAGCCAAAGATAAAGGAAGGGTTGACCACCGCGTCATGTCTCGTTTGGTTTTATCTAATGTCATTTTCAAATTATTATTGAACAAATCCTTATATTTGCGTGTCACACTCACACCCAGTTATACAAATTTATCAGGACTTACTGAAAATGGAAAGGATTGGAAGGACATTTCCTTTGCTCTATCATTGATAGAGAAAAGGAAACTCTTTGCTAGATTGACTGTATCCAGAAACATTTCCAAATTCTGAAATTATTGTAAGAGCTTTTGGAATACATGTATCTGGATTTGACAGAAAAAGATCATAGCAGGAGCTTATGTTCTTGTCCCTCTGAAAATTCCTTGCAAGCCATCTGAGTTCCTTAATACGGTTGCCAGAGGTTCAATGGCAGTGTCAAAGAGCGGAGGGGACAGAGGGCAGCTCTGTCTCGCTTCCCTAGAGAGTGGAAAGCATTTAGAAATGATGTTATTTGTTCGAATGGATGCTTGGGGCCTGGAATATAACATTTTAACCCAGGAACAGAATCCAGGGCCAAAACCAATTTTTTAAGCGCTGTAAATGAATAGATATACTCTATTCTATCAAATGCCTTATGGGCATCTAAAAAAATTAAGACCTCTGGATTGGTATTATTTTTAGGTGAATAAATAATATTAAATAAGAAACGAAGGTTGTAAGATAACTGTCTCCCAACAATAAAACCAGTTTGATCTGGGTGAATTATCTTTCTCATGACTGACTCCACTCTGATTGCCAGCTCTTTTCCAGTTTTCAATTTTTTGATTGCATTTTCAACTTCAGAAAGTGTTATATTTCTACGGAGACTCTGAAGGAACATGATGGTGGAAAAAAAAACTGAGTGGGAGAAAAAAAAACAGTGATAGGAAAATATATATATTTTTAAAGTTTTTGTGTTCCCTCGCAAAACATCTTTAAACGCAAAAACTTTAAAAATGTATATACTTTCCTATTACTGTAACGCAAAAATATTTTGGGAAGGAACGCAAAGATGTTTTTCCACAAACACTTCCTGTTCACTTTATACATGTCAACCCTCCCGTTTTTGCCTGGATTATCCCGTATTTTACAATTCTATCCTTCTATCATCATATCATTCGGTATTTTCACTTCACTTTCTTTCTTTTCACTTTATATTCACTTTCTTTCCATTAAAGCTGTGCGTCGATCATCACCCTTCATGTGCAACCTCTGAATCAGCAAATGCATGTATGAGCCGATGACTCGCTGGTATAAGCGCTGACTGACAGAAGCACTCCGTATGATGAACTGATCCCAGAGATCAGCTTTTGTACACACCAAGAAATCAATTTGAGCATCAAGAAATATTACAAAATTGTCGTCTGCCAAGAATCTTGAGTTAAACCGCCATGTACGTTGGGGGATTACATTGCCTGGAAAACATAGCTTTAGTGAGACAATGGTCTGAAATAACAATACTACCATACTCCACTTCTGACATTAAGGGAAGTAACTGCTTGTCCAGGGGAAAATGGTCACTCCTGGAATAGTTTTGATGCACAGGTGAATAGAAGGAAAATTGCGTGGAAGTTGGATATATAAATCTCCAGGGATCACTTACACCATATGTCTGAACGAAGGAGTTGATACATTGTGTTGACTGACTTGATGTATTACTCGAAGAGCTAGAGCGGTCCAAAACTGGGTGCAAAACACAATTTAAATCGCCTCCTAAAATTAAATTGTGTGTCAAAACTAGAAAAAACTGAAAATAAATCACTGAAAAATTGTACATTGTCCCAATTAGGAGCATACACGTTGGCCAGGACCACAGACATGTTAAAAAGTTTACCTTGGATTATTACGTATCTGCCATATTTTATCCAACACATTTGACTCCATAACAAACTGTACATTCATATGTGTGAGTACAGCAACGACTCTTATTTTTGCTATTGAAGTTAGAATGATACATTTGTGTAAATATACAATGTCAGATTTTAACTTAAGATATGCGAACGCCTTGTTTCATTTCACTGGGTGATTTAGCCACCGCACATTCCAACTGGTAAAGTTTGTCTTTACTCCACCCATTTTATGGAGGACTGTTGAAAACATTTATCAGAAGCATCCAAAAGGTATCTGTGGGTTTTGTATGTAGGGGCGTGTGGGGGAGAGAGAGGAAAGAAAAAAAAAAGGGGTAATCGCCCATACACTTATAAACACGAAACAACACAATATTGAAACCTTGCATGTAAACTTGCACACACTTCCAGCTACTCCCACTCTTAAATAGCTTACTATGTGGGACCTCACGTATAAAACAAAACAATTTGAACAGCTGTTGATGTTTTACTACAAAGCTACCCCATTATTGACAAAATTTACTTGAGAACTAGAAATAACTACAACGAACATGTGTTATAGTGGTAATTTAAAAGTTAACCGGAGAGTTACATTAACATTTGTATTGTCTTTGACAGCCCAGTGTACTGTCGTGATTGCCTTCATTCCAATGGCTTACTTCAAAATATCCTCTTTTTCGGAAAAGTAGTGGCATTTAATCACGAAGGCATGTGGCGGTTCCTTGTCGTCCACTGGTTTGCTGCGTAGAGTGCAGTGTGCCTGGTCCAGAAGTGGAATCTTCTCGTGGTTCAGTGTATCTTACAGAAGGCTGGCTACAAATTCCGTCACGCATCTGCCGTGCTACCATCCTTCTTTAACTGCTGTAATGCAGAGATTTGAGCGGCGAGACCTCTCCTCAAAATCCTTGCTTCGGTCTCTCAGCAGAGCCAGCTCCTTTTTCACGATACTAAACTTTTTTTTCAGAGTAGTAAGAGAGTCGGAGTATCCACCCAACACAGACTCCAGACCAGTCACACGCTCTTCCGCTGTTTCCACTCTGGCGTTAATGTTCTTCGCAGCATTGCGTAACTCTGTCTGAAGCTGGTCAATTTGATTGCAAAGTTCAGCTTGAAGGACTGCACTGTTATCACTCGCCGGAGCCATTTCTTTCTTAGATGCAGCTTGCACTTCGGGGTTAGCATTAGCATGGAGGCTAGTAGCGGATTTGGCCCTACCTTTGGTTGCTTCGGCCTTAATTCATTCAGATTAAAGTTGAATTACGCTCAGAACAGCTAGACTCTGACACTTGAATGCTTATTTTCTATTATAGGTAGGTTTAAGGTAATAGTATTAAGGATAAGAGCAATATTAAACAAAATTTTAAGTTTCATGTGAGGACCTCAACAGTTTTGGCTTTAGATGGCGCCGCTCCAACCGGAAGTTCAAAACAAACAATGTAACCATAATCACAATGAAACACAAAACCCTCAGCACTTATAACTGAAATGAAAGTGAAAGGAAAAAATGCAAATGATTTTAGGCCAGCAGATTCGTCAGATTTGACAACAGGGAAAAATAATAATTATAATAATAGTACGGGGAGAAAACATAACAAGAGAAATAAAATGAGAATTTGGGCAAAGAACAGCACTGCAACAGTTGTCAACTTCTCTTCCGCACACCACATAATGCTGCCCTCTTCAACTCTCCTCCTCTTCCTTTATACTCTCACCCATTTCCTTTTTGCAGTCCCATGGGTGGAGACCAATTGAACAATCTTTTTTTTTTCTTTTTCAAAGCATTTTCCCATAATATGTCAAAATAAGATGTCCCTAAATATCAATCCATTTGCTGAAACACAGAGAAAGTTTTGGCCAAATTAAGCCTCAAAATCACCCCAGAATGGATGAAAATGACCCAACAGCACACAAGGGGAAAGGTGCACATTTCAGCCTTTATGCAGATGCTGTACAGGTATGTCTCTTGTCTGCGAGGCAAATATTCAGCTGTTTGTTCAACTGTTACCCCAGAACTTTTTTTTCTGATGCGTTTACCAGTCAGGCACAGAATGAACAAATATTCCCTGTCTGATTTACAAAGTTTAGAAAAACATTTTGTTGTAATTATGAATATATACGAGTAAAAATAGGTCATTTACAGCTTTCAAATCTGTGTCTTATCAATATGACCAAAATTACTTTTATGATTAATTATGTAAGAAACTCTGAAAACTGGACTGACACAGTTTCAGTTTACTATAACTTCTGTGTTAAGCGGCTTTGACACTGTAGTGGCAGTTTTCTTTATGGAGGCTCTCTCAGTGGTAAAGACGGCAAATTCTTACCCAAAGTGTCTTTTAAAGTTTTATTCTTTGCAAAGAAGGTCACACAATCATACATCAACAACAGTTTCTGCAGAAAGTGAGACACAGACACAGAGTGTGTTCTCTTTTTATCTAGTTTGTAATACCCACAAGGTCATCAGTGACATACAGGATGAATCACAGTTACATCAGCGCTCAAACTTCATTTTTGACCATCTATATTTCAGTCATACCTCCCATTCGAACATGTAGTTTGTTAAATCACCATGTACTTATCCAGATCTTGTTTGGTGATAAACAGATGTTAAAGCGGTCACACTTGGTCTAACGTAAACAGTACACCCATGAAAGAATAAAAGAATAGACCTTTATAATGTATATAAATGAGTATATAAACGAATATAAGATGAATAAAATGAATTTCCACCACAGACACAATTTACATTGTAAAAGCACTAGATAAATAAAGATGAATTGAATTGAATCTGCTTGAATGTGTACACGTTAATGGACTGAACAAAATATGATCTGATTTATTTTACATTTAATGTGCATCAAAATTACAGTGTGTGTAGCCAATGTTCCAGTGTCTTCACTTTTCAGCTTTTGATGAGTTTTTAAGACTTAATGAAAACTAATGTTTTTATTTTATTTTATTTAAGACCTAATTGAAGAGAATGAGGGGAGTAAAGAGGAGGAACATCATGTCAAAATTGAGGAAAAAAAACATTTACAGACTGATGGTATTTTAAAAAGGAGAGACGGAGGAAAAGGAGGAAAAACTTAATCTACACATGCGGATTCACACTGGACAAAAACCATTTACATGCAGTGAGTGTGGGAAGAGTTTCAACTGCTCATCACATTTTAATCAACATATAATGAACCACTCTGGAGAGAAACCATTCTCATGCACTCAGTGTGGGAAGAGTTTCAACTGTTCATCACACTTTAATCAACAAATGAGGATCCACACTGGAGAGAAACCATTCACATGCACTAAGTGTGGCAAGAGTTTCAGCCAATCATCATTCCTTAATCAACACACAAGGATCCACACTGGAGAGAAACCATTCACTTGCACTCAGTGTGGGAAGAGTTTCAGCCAATTATCACACCTTAATAAACACATGATGATCCACACCGGAGAGAAACCATTCACATGCACTCAGTGTGGAAAGAGTTTTAGCATATCATCATCCCTTAATCTACACATGAGGATCCACACTGGTGAGAAACCTTTCACATGCACTCAGTGTGGGAAGAGTTTCAACTGCTCATCACACCTTAATCAACACATGAGGATCCACACTGGAGAGAAGCCATTTACATGCACTAAGTGTGGTATGAGTTTCCGCAGCTCACCACATTTTAATCAACACATGATAAACCACTCTAGAAAGAAATTATTCACATGCACTCAGTGTGGGAAGAGTTTCAGCCAATCATCTCACCTTAATCCGCACATGAGGATACACACTGGAGAGAAACCATTCCCATGCATTCAGTGTGGAAAGAGTTTTAGCCAATCATCATCCCTTAATCAACACACAAGGATCCACACTGGAGAGAAACCATTCACTTGCATTCAGTGTGGGAAGAGTTTCAGCCAATCATCATCCCTTAATCTACACATGAGGATCCACACTGGAGAGAAACCATTCACATGCACTCAGTGTAGGAAGAGTTAGCCAATCATCATCCCTTTATCTACACATAATGAGCCACACTGCAGAGAAAATGTTCACTTGCACTTAAGCCGCGGTCACATTGGACTTTTCTCCACATAGACTTCCATTCATATGCACGCGAATGCATCAGACCGGAAATGCAAGTTTGTTTGAAACTTCAAGTTTCGCAGTTCACTGCTTTGCAAAGTTCAAGCTTGGTGAACTCTGACCTGCGAAATCGCATCACTTGACTGTGAGACCAATCGTAGATCAAAACATGACCTCTCTGGACAGAAATTTAAATATGGACCAATCGCTCACTTTAATGTCTAATCATCTTGTTTAATCCCGCCCCTTTTCACAGCATCGTACAACATAATTTTGCATGCTCAAACTCTTGTGTGACCACGGTCAGTGTGGGATGAGTTTCAGCAACTCATCATACTTTAACAAAAACAAATGAAGATCCACATGGGAGAGAAACCATTCACATGCACTGTGTGTGGGAAGAGTTTCAACCGATCAGCAAACCTTAATGAAGAAATGAAGATCCACACTGGTGTGAAAAAGTATATGTGCTTTGAGTGTGAAGTCTTTTGTTACAGCTCCAAAATTGAAACTGCACCAGACGATTCACACTGTGACAAGAGGTTTAATCAGTTTACACATATGAAAGAAGATTAACACTGGAGAGAAACCGTACAGATGTGATGAGTGTCTACAGAGTTTCGCTCCTTTGCCGCAGGTTAAGAAACACATGGATGAAAAGTTGCACACATAACATGAATGCAGCAAAACATTTCTCATGTGCAAAGGATGTTTTATGTCTGAATTGTGTTTGAAAAGGCTGAGTGACGGTATACTGTTTTCCAACACTCCTGCACTGCAGTAGGTGGGGTTGTAAATGTGTTGCGCTTCTCGCGTTTACTGTAAACATAATCATGGCGGCTGAGAGAAGAACAATTTCATAAACATCTGGCAAACAGCACCTCTGCTGCTTAAAATCTCTTTGCAAGTGATTGTACAGGTGCAGATACATCTGTACTCTACACTCCAGTGTATTCATGTAGCTAGTGATGTTTTGGATGATGCTCTCTGTCTGACTCCCTGAATGAGAAGCAAATCACTGGGAAGACACCGCACATCAAAGAAGGTGGAGCTCCTGGACGGTTAGTTTGCAGTATACCAGGGCCTCAAGTTTAGAGAACCCATTCAATTGTCCTGTGTTGCATCTTTTTTTAGTAAAGTTTCTCTTATTTTTAGGTTCAAGATTCTTTCTAGTTTACTACATTTACTTTTTTGAGTAGAATACAAACTTGATGAATATTTTATGATTTAGGCAGAGCGACAGGTATTAAGTTTTACAATATTAATACACTGTGATGATCCCAAGACTCCAGATTGGAGTATGCTGTAAATCCTGATTGGTTGCCTGCATTACTCATCAATGGGTATATAAAAGTTGTTGTGCTAGCTACCCCAGGAAAATGTGGCTACTCAGGAGTCCTCATGTCAAGACCTGCCACCTTGACTCTTTAACCTTATGGTTTTGTTTTGCATTACTTATCATGTAGTTACAGTGTTGTTGTGATTATATCATAAGTTCTTTGTCTTCATTATTATCCCTAGACATTTGTTGGTTGCTTTGATTGATTGTGAGTTAAATTTTATAATAAATAATTAGCATTTAGGCTCATTTGTTGGTTCATCTCTCTTTTATGTTGCGACTCAAACATGCGGGTCATAACACATTTTTTTTTTTTGTCATGGAATTTTTATTCTTGCAAATAGCATTTTACATTTTATGACAACCCATAAAACAATCCCCAAATAAAACAATCAACATCTGTAAATAAACAAATAAAATAAACAAAATAAAAATGATAATAATAAATAAAATAAATACAAATACAGAGAAACAATTATAATAACAAACCATATACATACATATATACACGTATACCTTCACTCAATCCACATCTAAGGTTTTTAAGTGATTAAAAAATGTAATAAATTGTTGCCATTTTTCAAAAAACTGTTCTCCCCTACCTCTGATATTGTATTTAATTTTCTCAAGTTTTAAAAAGAAGACTAAATCTTTGAGCCACAATGAGATAGAGGGGGGTTGTGGGGAGGTCCAAGACAACAGTATTCTGCGCCTAGCGAGAAGAGATGCAAAGGCCACAATGTCAGCATGTCTCCGGTTTAAAGGTTGACATTGAGAGGGAACACCAAAGATCGCAATTAAAGGGCAAACAGCTAACTTGACCCCCAGAATATCAGAAACAATTTGAAAGAAAGTAATCCAAAAATTTTGCAACTTGGGACAAAATATAAACATATGACTAAGATTACATGGTGAAAGTTTACATTTATCACACATATCTGAGACATTGGGATATATTTTAGAAAGTTTGGCCTTTGAGAGATGAGCTCTGTGAATCGTTTTAAATTGTATAAAACTGAGTCTAGCGCATGAGGTGCAGGTGCGCACATTGTCTAATACTGCACTCCAGTAGTCATCTTCAAACTCTAAGTCAAGTTCCTCTTCCCAGGCTCTGATAGCTTTAATGTTATGAGAGTTATCCTTTGACAAAATAATTGCGTATATCTTAGAAATGATCCCACTCATATGAGCATTCAGCTTAAATACCTCTTCCCATGGAGACCTTGTAGGCAGGGAGGGAAACTCAGAGAACAGAGAGGAAGCACAATGTCTAATTTGAAAATAACGAAATAGGTGTGAGGGAAGCAGATTAAATAATGATGATAATTCAGAGAGATTTGCAAACACATTGTTAATAAAGAGATCTTCAAAGCATTTCAGACCTTTCTTTTCCCAAAAAGAGAATACAGAATCTGAGAAGGGGGGAAGAAAAAGGTAATTATTATGTATAGGGGCCATAGTCGATGCAGAAGTAAATTTAAAGTGACGCCGAAATTGAAAGAATATTTTGAGAGAAGCACACACTATTAGATTATCTGTATAATGTGAAGGGGATATTGGTAGAGAAGAGAAGACCATAGCAGGGAGAGATGTTGAAGAACAGGACTTTGCTTCTAAGATGCACCACGATAGAGAAGAGGCCTGTACCCAAAACACCAATTTCTGAATATTTGCCGCCCAGTAATAATACATAAAATTAGGCAAGGAGAGCCCTCCACTTATCCGACTTTTTTGAAGAGAACTTCTGGAAACTCTAGGGGATTTACCTGCCCATATAAAAGAAGAAATTAACTGATCTATATTCTTGAAGAAAGATTTTGGCAGAAACAAAGGAATAGCTTGAAAGAGGTAAAGAAATTTTGAAAGAACATTCATTTTTACAGCATTTATCCTGCCTAGTGGTGATAATGGGAGAGATGCCCATCTTGAAAAAGCTGATTTCATGTATGAAATTAAAGGTGTAAAATTTGCTGACTTTAAGGCAGAATAGGAAAGGGTAACATTAACACCAAGATACTTGAATTTAGATCTCTCCAAATGGAAAGGAATGTCATTCTGTTTTAATGTTTGGCCAATTTGGTTTATGGGTAAACATTCACTCTTCTGTAAGTTCAATTTATATCCAGAAAACTTACCAAAATCATTTAATAAACAAATTATGTGAGGAATAGATGCAATTGGATCAGTGAGATAGAGTAATAAGTCATCAGCGTATAGGGCTAACTTGTGTTCAATTCCTTTATGGATTATACCTTGAAATACAGGAAGTGTTCTGAACATTATTGAGAGGGGTTCAATAGCTATTGCAAAGAGTAAAGGAGATAGAGGGCACCCCTGACGTGTGCCCCGAAATAAGTTGAAATACTCAGAATTAACACTGTTTGTATAAATTGAAGCTTGCGGGTCGGCATATAGTAAGCGTATCCAAGATATTAATCCCTCCCCAAAACCGAACCCTTCCAGCACTCTAAAAAGATAAACCCACTCTATCCTATCAAATGCTTTTTCGCCATCTAATGAGATGATTACCTCTGGGGAGTCACTGCTTTGTCTTGAGTATATAATATTAAACAGAGTGCGAATGTTAGAAAATGAATATCGTCCTTTAATGAATCCAGTTTGTTCCTCTGAGATAATACTAGGAAGTATTGCTTCTAATCGAGAGGCCAGAATTTTTGCTAAAATCTTAACATCTACATTAAGAAGGCTAATGGGCCTGTATGAATTACATAATGTTAGATCCTTCCCGTCTTTAGGCAATAGAGTTATAGATGCTTGTCTCAATGTTGGGGGCAATTTACCTAGATCTAAGGATTCCTTAAAAACAGACAGAAGCAGCGGAGCCAATTTGAAATTAAATTTCTTATAAAATTCCGATGGTAGACCATCTGGGCCGGGGGATTTCTTACACTGCAATGAGTTAATTGATTTGGTAATCTCCTCTAAGGTATTGGGTCTATCAAGTTCAGACGCTAAAATAGAATCAACCCTAGGGAAGTTAATGCGGCCAAGAAACTGGTTTAATTATTCTAGATTGTTAGAAGCTTCATTTATATACAGAGAAGAGTAAAAGTTTTTAAATATGGAATTAATCTTTACTGGATCAGAAGTTAATGTACCATCTGGCTGTGCAATTTGCGTAATAAAGCGTGAAGCGGCTCGATTACGAAGCTGATGGGCTAAAAGACGACTGACCTTATCCCCGTATTCGTAATAATTGCCACGTGTCTGTAACAAAAGTCTCTCTGCCTCACCTGTGGATAACAAATTAAATTCTGCCTGTAAATTAAGCCTTTGTTTATTTAGCTCAGGGGTTGGGCTATGAGCATATTGGTCATCTAATGCTTGAATATCATCAGATAACTTTTTTATCTTATTCCTACGCTCCTTATTAACATAGGCAGAGTAGGAGATTATCTTTCCTCTTAAAAATGCCTTTAAAGTTTCCCACAGTAAGGAATAAGAGATTGAATCGGTCTGGTTAGTAAGGAGAAAGTCATCTATTGAATTAGAAATATATTCACAAAATGCTGAATCAGATAGAAGTAAAGAATTGAACCGCCAGGGTGATCGAGAAGTATGAGGTAAAAATAAATTAATATCAAGACTTAGAGGCGCATGATCTGAAATAACAATAGGTAAATATTCAGAATCTACCACCTGAGTGATTAAAGAATTATTAATAAAAAAATAATCAATACGAGAAAAAGATTGATGAACATTTGAGAAAAATAAATATTTTCTTGCTGTGGGATTAAAGTGTCTCCATGGGTCAGTATAACCATTCTGAACCATAAACTCAGAAAAAGTCTTTGACATACCAGAGGGAACTTTCTTAATAGTGCTGGATTTATCCAATTCTGGGTCAATAACGCAGTTTAGGTCTCCCCCTAATATTAAAAGATGTGTGTTCAGAGCTGGGATCTTTGACAACAAATTCTGAGCAAAAAGAGTATTATCAAAATTCGGGGCATATACATTTACCAAAACTATTGGTGTTTGTGAAATTTTCCCTTTCACAATTAGGTATCTACCATTCACATCAGAAATAACATTGTCCATAGAAAAGTGAACAGTCTTATTTATCAGTATGGCAACTCCTCTACATCTGGAATCAAAGTTGGAATGAAAAATGTGTGATGTCCAATGAGTTTAAAGTCTGCCTTGATCCTTAAGTTGCAGATGTGTTTCCTGAAGGAATACAATGTCAGGTTTTTGTAGCTTCAAATGAGTCAGAACTTTGGATCTTTTGATAGGACCATTGAGTCCTTTCACATTCCAACTCAAGAATCTAACTGAATTTCTGGTTTTGTTTATCCAATTGCATTAATATACGAGTTGAGAGAAGGCCACAAACATAGGAGAGCACACAAAAAAATAAAAAATAAAATAAATAAAAAAACACAGAAAGAAGAAAATAAAACAAAGAAATAAATAAATAAATAAACACCGCCCATCATCCCTCCCCACCCAGCTCTACCCTGAACATTACTCAATTTCTTCTCTCCATTCCCAAACAATGGAGGCAGAACGCCAAAACTTGTTAACCTCCGATGCTCAAAAGCATTATATATCCGCATCTAACTCACGTGAGGTCACTCCCGAACATATAAAGCAGAAGTGATTTCTGGCAACTTGAAAAAACTTGTCTGACCCACTTGGTTAACAGTCATTAATTAACGGAGTACAGCTGTTAATACAATGATGTTCATTGCATATTTATCTCAGTATAATGTCTAAGAAGTTGAATACCGTTCGTTGAACCACTGCTGGGCTTCTTTAGGGCAGTCAAATTGAAACTTTTCATCGCCAAGGCTGATAATTAGGCGAGCCGGGAATCTAAGAGAGAATCTCACGTTCTTCTCACGCAGGCCATTTCTCACAACTGAAAATGCTGCCCTCCTTTTAGCCACACTAGAGTTATAATCAGGAAAAATGAAGATCTTGTGGCTCTGATAGAAGAGCTGGTTCCAATTCCCTCGCCGGATAACCTTTTCCTTATCGGTGAAGTAGTGAAACCGCACGATCATCACTCTAGCTCTTTGATTTTCCCGATCGGCCGAAGGCGCGGGGCCAATACGGTGCGCTCTATCCAGCAACGGAGGAGCTGGAAACATCTCTGATCCCAGCACGTCCTGGAAAATGTGCGACATAAATGTGACCGGATCGCTCCCTTCTACACCTTCTGGAAGGCCGATAACCCGGAGATTACAACGGCGAGAGCGCGATTCCAAGTCCTCCACTTTCTCAGTGAGTACTTTATTAGCTGAATTTAACTTTAGCACTGTCTGTTCCAGTGCTACAATGCGGTCGCTGTAACCGTTCATGTGCTGATCAAGTTCATCAATGCGTCGACCTTGTGACTCGATGCTTGATTTAAAACTCTCAAA
>CAIGQZ010033217.1:686407-711997 GCA_903798205.1 Danio tinwini
CTGAATGGTACAAGATGCTAAGACAACATCTAGTTCCCATTCTGTTGTCAGCTTTTAATCATGTTTTAAATGGAGGAGAATTACCGCCCTCGTGGCGAGAAGCTACTATTTCAGTAATCCCAAAAGAAGGAAAAAATAAAGAAGAATGTGCATCTTACAGACCCATCTCAGTACTAAATATAGACTATAAACTCTTTGTCTCAGTCCTAGCTAAAAGACTCGAACTGCTAATGCCGGAATTAATTAACTCTGATCAAACTGGATTTATTTGCGGTGGGCAAACACAAGACAATGTTAGACGAACTCTCCAAATCATCAGTCATATCCATGAATCTAGGGTACCAGCAGTCCTCTTAAGTCTTGACGCAGAAAAAGCCTTTGATTCAGTTAATTGGTCTTTTCTTAAATGTATCCTCACGCACTTTAATTTCCATGAAAAATTTATCAGGGTTTTCCAAAAAATATATTCTTGTCCCACTGCAAGAATCAAAATAAATGGTAATCTTTCAGAGACCATTACACTGGAGAGAGGGTACGAGACAGGGGTGCCCTCTGTCCCCTTTGCATTGTTTATTGAACCCCTGGCACAGTGGATCAGGCAAAACACAAAAATAAAAGGTATTAACACCAAAGATGATACACATAAAATAGCTTTATTTGCCGATGATATCTTAACTTATCTGAGGGACCCAAATGAATCATTAGTTGAATTATGGAATGTATTACATTCCTATAGGTCTATGTCAGGATTTAATCTGAATATTAGAAAAACACAAGTATTAACCTTTAATTATATCCCCCCAAACGATATTAAAAATGATTATCCTATAAAATGGAATTCTAAATGTATTAAATATTTAGGAATAAATATCCCCAAGGACATGACCAATTTAGAAATGCTTAATTATGGTCCCATAAATAAGACAATAAAATTAGACATCGCAAGATGGAATCTTCTACCGTTTTTAAACATGAAATCTAGAATAGACTCAATCAAACAAAACATACTTCCAAGACTGCTTTACCTATTTCAATCCTTACCTATTCCCCTCTCTAAAAAACAACTTTCAGAATGGGATAAACTGATATCCAGATTTATATGGCAGGGCACGAAACCAAGGGTAAAATTTAAAACCCTGCAATTGAGTAAAGAAGGAGGTGTGCCCCTTCCATGTTTGCAAAAATATTTCTGGGCAGCACAACTGAGATGGATATTATGTTGGTGCAATCCAGAATACCAAGCAAGATGGAAGGACATAGAGATTGGTTGGTGTGACAAATTTCCTACCCAAGCAACTATTGTGGATCAGAACTTAATAAAGCAAAATAACCAATGCATCAAGGAAACCTTAAAAAATGTATCTGAGATCATTAAGACATATAATCTAACAGATTCTCCTATGACAGGTAGCAATTATTTCCACAACAAGTCATAGAGAACAAAATCGCCACTTTCTGATTAACTAGTGACAAATATCAACAGTAAAAACTGAATTTACTTATTTAATAAATGACTTGCACCAAGGCAATCCTGACACGCAGTAAATCTGCGAGACATGGAGTGCAGACGCTTTTGACAATTCTGGAGGTAAATAATAATATAATAACACTAATACTGAAATGGTTAAGACATTTTAGAATGACCAAAACAACACTTTAGATGTTTTACAATGTGCTCAGCCTGCTGGTTTGTCCATTCACACACATTTTCAAAATGCATGCGCATAATGGCATTTCCATCAATCGTTTTTTTTATGTGCATATCCAAAGAGCGCATAAAATAAGTGGATGAAACCTGCCCTCTGCTGTGCCATCCGGCTAACACAGGGTTTCCGCAGGGTCTTAAATAATCTAAAATGTAAATATCTAAATTTTAGGCCTTAAAAAAAAGTCTTAAATTTGCTGTTCTGGGTCTTAAATATTTTTGCACATGTCTTATTTTTCCGATGTCCATGCACTACATCTGAAGCCTGGTTGATGCTAATTTAAATTCTTTTTTGTTGCTGTTGCTTAGTTTTCGTGGTGTTGTAGTTCTTTATTTCACTAGTCCTTATGTAATTTGCGGTATTACAACTACAGTAAGTCCAACATGCAATAGCCAATCAGCTTTCTGTTATTGAACTCATGCACTGCGAATGTGACTTCATCGCTGTGTTTGCAGAGGTTCGCTTTGGGTGCGTCCGACATATTACGGGTAAACAGTTTGCGCGGCACCGCCTTTGATTTGAGTTAAATATTAATTACTTTGTAGAGATTTAGTCTGAAACAGGCATGGAAAGAAGGAAAATGTTTTGTTAAGGTTTGGAAAAACCTGAGGGATAAGTTTGTTAAAACAAAAAAAGATGCCATGGCAAAAGTGGAGACCCGTGTGATTTTAATATTATAGAATATGTTTTTCCACCATTTATAGCTTTTACACTGATGTATAATTTTGAAGGTAAAACTATTTAATAGCTACAAACTAAAATTAAGTAACAAAAAATGTCTTTGATAACTGGAAAAGAATATTTAAACCTATCAGTTTACAGTATACTGATGCCCAATTTCTAGGCTTTATTGGTGATAATAGACAGCATTATTGGACAATTATTGCCTTTTCAGCTTATAAGTAGAGGACAGAAACTAGCCAGACAGTAATGTGTGAATTGTTAAGTGGGCAAAATAAAAATAAAGTTTCTTGCCATAATAAAAAATATAATTGTAGAGCAACCCATTTTTCTTGTCATCGATATTTAACTTTAATAATTCAACTTTAAAGGTAAAACTGTCCGAGATATGTACACAAGCAAGTGGTGCATCAAAGTTTGATTTAAAAAATCTTAAATGGTTATAAAACTTTATAATCATTCATTCATTTTCTTTTCGGTTTAGTTATCTGGAGTCGCCACAGCTGAATGAACCGCCAACTATTCCAGCATATGTTTTACACAGCGGATGCCCTTCCAGCTGCAACCCATCACTGGGAAACACCCATACATTCTCATTCACACACATACACTACAGACAATTTTGCTTACCCAATTCACCTAAAGTGTATGTTTTTGGACTTGTGTGGGAAACCAGAGCACCCGAAGGAAACCCACGCAAATGCAAGGAGAACATGCAAACTCCACACAGTAACGCTAACTGACCCAGCCGAGGCTCGAACCAAAGACTTTCTTGCTGTGAGGCGAGAGCGCTACCCACTGTTTAACTTTAAAAATCTTGAACAATATTAATGATATGATGTAGTTCTGGAAACTTCCTACTTCTCTGTTTATCCGTCTGACTTTGCGGTGGGTTTCTTTTGACCGGCCCCTGTCGTTTTAAAGAATATCACAACAGCGAATGCGTCAAGTATAAAAGCCTCGCCCGTTCGTGATGTGTGCGCACAGTCAGCGGAGGTGCGCGATGTGGCGCCAGGTGAAAGTATAAATCAGCCTTAAGATGTTTGTTTGTTTTTTCCTGTAGTTGAATTGTGCATGTCTTTAGTATTGTTTAATTTAAATAAATTTATATTACCACAAATTTTGTAATTTTGCATTTTCTCTCGCGTGTTTTTGATTGTCACGATTTTTATAAAACACAATGGTAAGAAGACTTACAACTTAATTTTTTTGTAAGTAAAGAGTTATTTAAAGCCCCGGCTGAGTCAGTTGGCATTTCTGTGTGGAGTTTGCATGTTCTCCCCATGTTGGCGTGGGTTTTCTCTGGGTTTGATTTGTATATAAACCACACCGGACAGTTCAGTTAATGCAGTTTACACGGTTTCAAAAGTGTTTATAGTATTGTTAAATGAGTTATGTAAAATGTGTTTCATTGCCTGGATCTTGTCTGATTCAGCAATTATGGATAATTCTGCCAATACCAACAGCTAAAAAAGTCATTTGTACTCAGTAATTTGAGTATTTTTTTTTTTTTGAAGAGTAATTTGTACTTTTACTTAAGTGCATTTTACTTGTTGTGCATTTCTGACACTCCAATGATCTCAAGAACTGCCTCCTGGATATGCCTATCAATAAGCTGAAAAACAAAAACAATTTAGAAAAGGTAAGTAGAAAAGATTCAACTTACATTTGATAAAAGTAACAGTATTTGCTGTGGATTAAGTTCTTAAAGGGCACCTATTTTACTAAGTTTTTTTGTGTCTCCAGAATGTATAAAGTTTTGGCTTAATACCCCTCAGATTATTTATTATACCTTTCTCTATATTGGAAATTTGAGCTGTAATGATATTGTAGCTGTTTTTGTTGCTTGTGCCTTTAATGCAAATGAGCTAGTTCTCCCCGCCCACCTTACCCACATGCGTATCAAGATTTTCTGCAATAACGAATCGCACACAACGTCATAGCTCATGCACACACACACACACACACACCGCATGTTTAGCTTTGCATTGTTTTTGCACAGCAATTGTGACAGGATACATGTTAATATCCACTGCTGTATGGATATCCGTTATGTTAATGTACAAAGTAAACCTGATTAAATGTCCACAAACTGGGAAAAATTATTTTATAGTTGTACTGACACTATGGGGCTGTGTTGATGCATTACAGCGATTGTTTATTACAGACATGCACTGTTTTAAAAAAATGTAAACTTGCAAAACTCATTCTTGAGGTGTAGATGATCACAGAGAGCTGAACAGTTGTTTTAATCCTCTTACATCACGTTGCAAATAAAAAAAAGAGACTTGTGTTTTGTGTCTATCACTCCAATATGACTGTGTGACACACTATACCTACACACAGTTCTGTCCAAACAGTTTCCAAAAGATGATTTTCATCTAAGGTGCACTTTAAAAGTGAATCTTGTTAAATCCTACATTGATTTGCACCTACAGTATTGTATAGAAACTATTCAAAGTGCAAAACAATATACTAATTGCAAATAAGTGTTTTCAGATTTATCAGATGAACTACATTTTATTAGGAAAAATGTTTTTTTCTAATAATACATTTTCCAATACGTTATGTAATGACAACATAACAGAACAAAAAAAGCTAAGGAAAAGTTTGATTTGTACTCCGGTCATTTGCATAAAACAGCCTTCTGTGATGAGTTTTATCCACTGTACTTCTGACACTACTGTAATTGTTATTAAGGCAACAATGTCATATAATTTTATTTCTAAATAATTTTTACTGTCTCTTGAAGGTTAACCATTTTAAATGTGTGTGGAGGATAGATGTGCAGCATATATTGTGAACCTTAAAATTTGTGTGATTTATGCTTTTAAAGATGATTAATTATTTTGCATGGCCAGAGTCTAGCAATCTATATTGTTGTTTTCCATTCACTTCAAAGCCCAAAGCAAGGTCTTCCTAACATCTTAAGAATAAATACAGTAGGAAATTATTGGTATACAATGAAGAGTCAAACTCTTTAAAACCTAGACCTATAATTTACCAAACTTGTCACCAGAAATAGTTAATTTACCAAATGATGCCCTAGGTTCATGCCACCAGCTAGCGGGGGTTTTCACGGACATCTTTAACCTCTCGCTCTCTCGGTCTGTGGTTCCCACATGCTTTAAGACAGCTACTATTGTGCCAATACCGAAATCAGCTAAAACCACATGCTTGAACGACTGGCGTCCGGTTGCACTGACACCCATCTTCAGCAAGTGCTTTGAGAAGCTGATTAAAAACCACATCTGCTCTGTACTGCCCGCTAACACTGACCCTCTGCAATTTGCATACAGACAACCGCTCCACTGATGATGCAATTGCTTTCACCTTGCACACTGCTCTGTCTCACCTGGAAAACAAAAACACATATGTGAGAATGCTGTTTGTGGACTACAGCTCAGCATTCAACACCATAGTGCCTGACAAGCTGGTGGTGAAGCTCCAGGCTCTGGGCCTACACAGCTCTCTGTGCAACTGGATCCTGGACTTCCTGTCAAGCAGACGCCAGGTGGTCAGAATGAACAACATCACCTCATCCACACTGATCCTCAACACTGGTGCTCCACAGGGCTGTGTTCTCAGCCCACTCCTGTACTCCCTGTACACACATGACTGTACATCCAAACACAGCTCCAACGTCATCGTTAAATTTGCTGATGACACAACGGTGGTGGGCCTAATCACAGATAATGATGAGATGGCCTACAGAGAGGAGGTGCACACTCTGACGCAGTGGTGTCAGGAAAACCACCTCTCACTCAACATCAGCAAAACCAAGGAGCTGGTGGTGGATTTCAGGAGAGAGAAGAATGAACACACTCCCATAACCATCAACGGGACACCAGTGGAGAGAGTCAGCACTTTCAAGTTTCTTGGAGTACACATCGCTGAGGATCTGACATGGACTGCCCACACAGACGCAGTGTTGAGGAAGGCACAACAACGCCTCTTCTTCCTTAGGCGTCTCAGGAGGTTTGGAATGAGCCCCCACATCCTCCGCTCGTTCTACACCTGCACCGTGGAGAGCATCCTCACTGGCTGCATCACCACCTGGTACGGAAACAGCACCAGCAGCAATCGCAAAGGTCTACATAGGATTGTGCGAACTGCTGGACGTGTAGTAGGAGGTGAGCTTCCCTCCCTCCAGGACATCTACACCAGGAGGTGCATGAGGAAAGCCAAGAGAATCATCAGTGACTCCAGCCACCCAAGCCATAGACTTTTCTCTCTGCTACCCTCAGGCAGACGGTTCCGCAGCATTCGGTCACGCACCAGCCGACTGAAGGAAAGTTTCTTCCCTCAGACTATCAGGCTGATGAACACTTAACACACCCCACACAAACTCTCCCATACCCCACACTGCACAGCATAAAGATGTAGCATGCACTGCACTTTAACCAATCCATACTTAAAACAATACTGCCTACAACTATGTGTACACCTATCAATCGTACGCATCACTGTCAACATTGCCAAATTTACACTGTCTTGTTTTTTTTGTGAGTATGTTGTTGTATTTTGCACTGTCTGTATTTTACACTGTCGCTGTATTTGCACTGTCTGTTTTTTGCACTGTCTGGAGCCAGCACCTAAGCTTTTCACTCATCATAGTACACGTGCTGCTGATGATGTGACAGTAAAAGTGATTTGATTTGACATACACTTACGTCATTTATTGGTCCACCCTAATAGAAGTAAGCAACGTAACTATCTTTAGTAAATCTATGATATATTATTATTTGGCCAACAATAACAATATAAACAGGATTTCACAAGCAAGGTAGCAAGACCATATAGCTAAGGCAGTAATTTAGAAACACATAAAAACTCAGACAAGAATCCGACAAGTTTATTAAGCTACACACACAGTAAACTACGCAAAACAGACAAACACAAAAGTACACACACACACACAGTTCTGGATTGAGTGAATGACTGAGGATGAACAACTAAGAGTCCCAAACGTCTTGCACTTGCTAAGTTCTTAGCATTGCAACCTGAGAAAAACCACCAAGCAGAGAATCTGACTAGGATTTACTGTTAAACTCAATTAACACTAGCTTCAGCAAGGAGTAAAAGGTTGGTTTGTGTTTACTTGCGTTTTGATGACCAGTCCCACTCATCAGCTGGTTGAGGGGAAGCCCAGCGATTGGTTGCAGCGCGTTGACGTAGTTGGGATGTCTTTTGTTGGAGAGGGATTTTCCTTCGTCTTCTAGAGCGTGGGACTCGTCCCGGTGACGGAGAATTTGACATCAGCAAGCAGGAAGTTGCTGAATGGGGATTCCTCCAGTGGCTTGCTCCTTGGCAGAATTATGTGACTTAGGAAGTCAGAGTTCGGAGAAGTTGAATGAGTGAACACTCATCCGAGTGTTCACGTGAAAGCAGTTATACGAACGTACACAGAAGCAGCGTGGGCTCCTGTGAACTGGGTCTCGTTGCCGTGGAGATGTTACGGCGGACAGACGCAGGCCTTACGGGGTGATTCTTTCGAGAGCGGTGTCCGGCAAGCGTGTTGTAAAGACAGGAAGTGTTTGTGCGTAGAAACCCCTTGTGAAACCAAGCGCAAGCATAAAAGTTTGCAAGTTTGGGGTTTTATAGTGGGCAGGACTTACGCCAGTCTACTCAGTGATTGTCCAATAGTTATGGCTACTTGAGCGAGACCATGCCTCTCTTCTCCCTGGTTGTTTACACCCAGGGAGAGGAAATCAGTGGTCACGCGTTGGAAATAAAACTTCACTTACTGTTATCAAAAATTCAATGAAGCTCTGTAATTAACTACTACTTGCAAATACAGTTTTATCATTCAAACCAATGTTTCCTGAAGCATTATGGCTCCAGTTTGACACCAAACATCACAGCCTTTATCAAATACAGTTAATTACGTGCATTACACCCGCCGCAACGTTTCATTTACATGCAACACTATAATGAAAACACTTGCTTACATACATAGTAAAACGTACACAACTATTAGCAATAAAACATTAAAGCAAAACACACTTTTAAACATGAAATGTCAGAAAATCGCGCAGGCCTTTTGTTCAGAAACAATGACTGGGTTAATTTTCCCCAGACAGGAAAAGAGGCGGGAGGCGTACACCCGGAGATACACAAATGTGTTTCTTTTGGGTGTAGAATTTAATTACAACAGTCATGTGAATTGCGAATGGCCCAAAATGCGCAGATAGGCCATTAATTTGTTACTGGGGTTACAACACGTCTTTGTTTCATAAAGGGGAAGAAGAGTGTGTATTGGAATTAAGCTTCGGGCAATACTTAATTAAGAAGGAGACGAGAGGGTGCAACATGAGGCCCTATGACTGCTGATTGTTGACTCAGCGTAAAAACATGGCTGAGTTCCTACAGTAACAATTTAAATGTTTCATGCCACAATGCATGCTGGGTGTGGCACAGTACAAATATCCCAACATGCATTGCGGCATGAATAAATTATGTAGCATAATGATCTTACAGTTTTCTTTATTTGTGTTTGATTCTGCTGTTGTTTATTAGACTTTCAGTAGCCAGTTTGTGAGTTAAACTTAATTTTGTTAGTTGTCACCGTTGTTGAGGTTTATACGCTGATTCTTGATGTCTCTTTGAGTGCAACTTGCACCATAGAGCAAAATGTTTTTGTCCAAGATATTCTTAAAAACGTCCATAATTCAATGCCACATACAGGCATGTTACGTGAAACAATAAATTAAACATTGGATAAGAACAGTAAATTATTTTAAATTAGAACAGGTTCTGCTTCATTAAAAACAACATGAACATCACCAGTTTTATTTAGTTTTTTAGCTTGCATGCCATATCGAAAGAGCTTTTTAAACAAAGTTCTTAACAATAGCAGCAGCCAAAATAAATTTATGTTAAAAATGTCAGGACTAAGAGCCCAACTAAAGCAGACTCTGTACTCCATGATGGTGACGTAAAATGTTAACCTTTATCTCAAGAACTTTAGTGAATGTTATACAAAAATAAACATTTTAGTAATAAGTGTAGCTGGTGATGATGTTTGTAGAGTTGTTTAATCATCTGCTGATCATTTTAATGATTTAATCATTTGTTGACCTTCAGGTTATTTCATTACAAAGCTGTGACTGAAGTTTTAGTTTTTTGTTACTTTATGTTCTGTTCTTGTTTTTTTTCCCTTCAGTATTTCTTCATTTGTTCATCGCTAATCCTCAATTATCATTTAATTAGTCATTTAATGAATTCATTTACTTCAGCTTTGTTCCATGTTTCTTGAACACTCAGTAGTGTGGACACTTGGAAGTGTTCAATTAAAACTGACTTATTTGCTCAGGGGTTTAAAGGGTTAAAGGTGTGATAGGTAAAATCACAGCGTAAAAATGTATTTTAACAGTAATATAATGTTCATTTAACTACGGAGATAGACTGTAAAAAAAAACAGTAGATTGCTGGCAACCACAGCTGCCAGTAGTTTACTGTAAAATCAAGGAAAGAACAGTATATTACTGTAAAACCTGAAGCAAATTTCTTCTGTGTGTCACCGTTGTGGAGGAGAGTAGAGCCAGTGTTTGAGTCAAAGATGATCAATGAAATGCTGATGTTATTCTGCATGTTTCTTTATTTAAAGACAGGGGCTGTTTAGTTGCTGATGCAGTAAGAATCTCTCAGTGTTAATTCCAGATTTACATGTTTGTGTGCTGCTGTGCAATTTAAGACATTTGGGTTAAACAGAACTTTACAAATTAACTAAAATAATTTATCATTATAAGTATGCTTCTAAGAATATATAGCACATTACTTCATAAACTCATACAGCAGTTGGCCAATTTGAGGCAGTCGCTTTCAGTGAACAAAATGAGTTGACTTGAGTATTGTGTATATCAGTGTAGTCCATGTATTTCTACAGCAACATACTGTAAAATAACAGTACATTGCTGGCAACTGCAGCTGCCAGTAACTTACTGTTTTTCAACGGGACAATTTTTAATAGATACATTTGGTCGTCCATTAGGCTGCTTTCATATTTAAACTAGCAGCCTAAACTTTTCTGTTGTGGTATATAGGTCTACCACTTTTGATTAAATCAATTAACTAAAGCAGTTTTAGTGGACTTATTTAATCAATATTTATTTTATGGGGGAAAAAAATGTAGATTACATGCCTATATCGCACACGCACACGTCTTCTACAGATAAGTTTTGGTTTTCGTGATTGTGTTGTTTGTCATGCAGTAAAAGAACAAGGTCCAAATGGCAATAAAATAAAAATAAATAATTGATTAATTAATTACAATTAATAATAATAATAATAATCATAATCATATAAAATATTTGCATTCACTTAATTGTTAAACACTATGCGTTTTCACAGGATGTAGAATGTTACTTTGACCATTTTGCTTTAGTTTAATAGAAGACAAACGTACTATTTTGTCACATTTTAGTTATCTTTTGTTATTATTATTATTAATATTATTATTTATATATAAGATTATTCGACAGATAATTTTCCTGGAGTTTAAATTTTTTTTTTACAAGCTTACGTGACGGGCAAATTTATGTCATTATAAATAAAACTTGTTTGAATGCTTTTCTTTAGAAAAGCAACACTATTTAATTGTATTCTTTTTGCTATATTTTCACAGAGAGGCTACTACAGGTAGTACTGCCTCTGTTGTTTAATATTGCCATTTGATACACCCACTCACTCAGATGTTGTTTAAAATAAAGCATCACAAACGAAAATTCTATCAGCACAAACAAATTGAAATATTTTAGAATATCATACATGTGGGGTGGCTGGTGATGTCATTATCTTTAATTCAATATTCAATATTTTAATAATAGAAGCAGCACTAACAAAACTTTTATAGGTGCAATCCAGCCCAAATGAAACGCACACAAACAAGACTACTTTAGTAAATATGGAGCAACTGTGGTCAAGAGACCTCTAAATGATCTAATATTATTTTTAGGCCTACAAATAATATTTTTTTCCAGCATAAACGAGCACAAATTGTGAGCAAATGAAAATAACATATTCGTGCATGAATATAAATATCTGATGTTCATTTCCACGGCACAAACCAGCACAAATCTAACCAAATATTTTGGTTATATCTAAACAACAAAAACAGATAAAGTGTTTATTTAATGGCATAAACCAGCACAAATGAATATGACACCTGTTTTGTGCGATTTAGAGGAATTAATTGGGCGGATGGTGACGTCGCGGCTCCCGAAGTGTTTAGATTAGGCAATATCTAAACAATAAAAATAAATAGAGTGTTTATTTTAACAGCACAAACCAGCACAAATAAATGACACCAGTTGTGTGCGATTTAGAGGAAATAATAGGTTAAGAGTGATGTCGCGGCTCCCAAAGTGTTTTGATTAGGCAATATCTAAACAACAAAAATAAATAGAGGGATTATTTTAACAGCACAAACGAACGACACCAGTTTTGTGCAATTTAGATGAAATAATGGGGTGGAGAGTGACGTTGCGGCTCCTGAAGTGTTTTGATTAGGCAATATTTAAACAATAAAAATAAATAGACTGTTTATTTTAACAGCACAAACCAGCACAAATCCAGCATAAACGAATGACACCAGTTTTGTGCGATTTAGAGGAAATAATGGGGCGGAGAGTGACATTGCGGCTTCCTAAGTGTTTTGATTAGGCAATATCTAAACAATAAAAATAAATAGAAGGTTTATTTTAACAGCACAAATCCAGCACAAACGAATGACACCAGTTTTGTGCGATTTAGACAACGTGGGGTGGAGAGTGACGTCACGGCTCCCAAAATATTTTGATACAGCAATATCTAAACAATAAACATACATACAGTGTTTATTTTAACTGCACAAACCAGCACAAACGAATGACACCAGTTTGGTGTGATTTAGACAACCTTGGGTGGAGAGTGACGTCATGACTCCCGAAATATTTTATCTACATCTAAACAAGAAAATAGATAAAGAGTTTGCTTTAACGGCACAAATCTAGCACAAACGAATGACACCATTTTGGCGCAATTTAGAGGAAATAGGGTGGAGAGTGACGTTACGGCTCCAAATATATTTTGCTTATATCTAAAGGAGGAAAACAGATACAGTGTTTGTTTGAACGGCAGAAATCGAGCACAAACGACCTGTGCTGATTTGAAGTCATTTGAGCAACATGGGGTGGAAAGTGACATCACACAGTCAAAAAAATAATGCTTAATATCTTAATATCCCAAACCAGCACAAACATTCATTTTTGAGGCACAAATCAGCACAAACAAATGGCATAGTTTTGAGGTTTATTTGTTTTTATGGGGTGCCAACTTCACAAAGGTCAGCAGAGTCTGTCACTCCGGTAACCCAGGACAACTTCCACTCACAAGCGAGTGAATGCCAAGGATGTCACTGAAGCTTAGTCAACTCATTTTGCACAAGCACCAGAATTGAGAACCACTGCTTTAAGATACTCAAAATGAATTGCCTTCCTAAAGTTACTTCTCTACTTCAATATATCCCAGTAAATATTTCTTTAGAATATTTAAAACAGTTTGATAATTTAGTCAATTAGTTTCTCTGGAACAATAAGCACCCTTGGTTGCATAGGAGTACATTGCAACCGACAGTTGATAAAAAAAAAGGGTTGGGGCTTCCTGAGCATTTATTTCATTATTATGCCTTCAGTCTGAGACATCTCGCGCACTGGTCCATCCCTCCTGAGAGAGCTCCATCTTGGTTTATGTTTGAACAAGCCATCCTACTTCCCCTTCCACCCCCACAATGTCTATCCATCCATCCATGTATTCATTTTATTTTGTAAATGTGTTATTGTTAAGGCTGATCTCAAAAATATAATAATTTTTACTGACAGAATTTTAGGTGCAGGCTAGGACTGTCTCTGTCATTTGCAGATAACATTGTCCTTTTGGCTTCATAGGACATGGACCTTCAGCATGCAGTGGGACGGTTTGCTGCTGAGTGTGACATGGCAGGGAAAGAAACAGCACCTCTAAGTCAGAAACCATGGTGCTTGACTGGAAAAAGGTGGCCATCTCCAGTTTGGAGGAGAGTCCTTACCCCAAATGGATTTCAAGTATCAGCATTTTTTTTTCTTTTTCATGAGGAATGGAATGTGAGATTAAAAGATGGATCAGTGCAGCGGCAGCAGTAATGCAGTTTATGTGATTGTCTGTTGTGGTGAAGGAGTGAGAGGAAAGGCAATGTTCTCAATTTACCGCTCAACCTAGGTTCCTACTCACACCAATGGTCATGACTTGAAAGGACAAGATCTCAGATACAACCGGACACATTTTACAAAGTGTTATGACCCGCTTGTTTGAGTCGCAACATAAAAGAGAGATGAACCAACAAAATAGCCTGAATGCTAATTTATTATAAAATGTAACTTACAATCAATCAAAGCAACCAACAAATGTCTAGGGATAATAATGAAGATAAATAACTTAGGATATAATCACAACAACACTTTAACTACATGATAAGTAATGCAAAACAAAACCATAAGGTTAAAGAGTCAATGAGATGGCACGTCTTCACATGAGGACTCCTGAGTAGCCACAGCATCCTGGGGTAGCTAGCACAACAACTTTTATATACCCATTGATGAGTAATGCAGGCATCCAATCAAGATTTACCGCATACTCCAATCTGGAGTCTTGGGATCATCACAGTGTATTAATATTGTAAAACTTAATACCTGTCGCTCTGCCTAAATCATAAAATATTCATCAAGTTTGTATTCTACTCAAAAAAGTAAATGTAGTAAACTAGAAAGAATCTTGAACCTAAAAATAAGAGAAACTTTACTAATAAAAGATGCAACACAGGACAATTGAATGGGTTCTCTAAACTTGAGGTCCTGGTATACTGCAAACTAACCGTCCTGGAGCTCCACCTTCTTTGATGTGCCATCGTTGTGTTAACGGTAAACGCGAGGAGTGCAACACATTTACAACCCCACCTGCTGCAGTGTAGGAGTGTTGGAAAACAGTATACCGTCACTCAGCTTTTTCAAACATTATTCAGACAGGAAACATCCTTTGCAGAGAAAAAATGTGATGTCCATGTGCTTCTTAAAGGGCAATAAAAGCCCCCTGTCTCAGCAGGGTGTTTTCACACCTCTAGTTTGTAAAAAGTCAGGAAAGTGGGTGTGCCCAGCTCTTTAGGTGGGAGTGTCGAGGGAGGGAAAAAGGGAAGGCTTTGCAAATATGGGAGTTTCCACTTAGGCACACGCTGATTTTTCTCAGAGGCGAGTTAAACAGTGTTGCTAGATTGGGCGGTTTCCTGTCCAATTGGGCGGGTTTTATATCCGATTGTGCGGGTAAATCCATTTAAAAAATCAGCTACTTCTGGCACTGGAGGCAAAACAAACACACAGACGCAGGAAAGACAGTGATTGTGTTTACATGGACAATGGTAATCAAATTATTTCCAACTGCTGTTTGGCACTTTCACTTTTTATTCAGGAACATTTCCTGCATGTCCCAAGTGACAAACAAGAGAAACTGCTGGAGAGTGTAGTTTTAATGGAATGGTTGACACTGCATGACGTATGGGAGAAAAAGTCCTCTGCATTTCTCAGAAACTTAGATGCACTTGGTAGAAAGCGTCAAAAAGCCGTGTGTAGACTATCCATTCACAAAATGCGGCGAAAATTCTACACGACAGTAGTTTGATTGTAATGTTTACATTCGAAGAGCAGCATTTACAGCAAATCTTTCAGTCTATAATATTGTACTATAATATTGCAGTGATATTAACATACTGTAAACTCAGTAACTAAATCATTTTGACAATAGTATGTCTTTAAAAACTGAAAGAGCACTGCTAAAGATACAAACTAACTTTGCCATCAGAATGAACAAAGGGCGCTGCTCTCACACACACTTACCAAATCTGTAGACACAGGACAATCTATACAAACTGAAGCCATGTCTTTTTTAAGCAAATCCGGATTTCATCATTTCCAGATGTGAAAAGCTCTCGGGTAAAAATGTTCCTTACAAACGAATTTCTGTCGCGTGCACTGTAATCCACACGTGAGTCCGGCTGCGCTCTCATAGAGGGAAAATGAAAACAAAACCTTCATTACAGCACATTAATAAACACAACACTGAAAACCCATGTCTCCAAATTCTCGTACTTTCACTTGTTTTGGCAACACAACGTGGCGTCTCTCTGTCGTCTGAATACTGTAAACAGTCTTCAAAGCTATCATGCATATTAATGAGGTTGCACCGCAGACACAATAGAGCACGCTGATTGGTTTGAACAAAGTCTTTCTCATGAATTAATGCTGCACACTCAGAGATGTCACGATGTACTCGCAGGTACAGACATCCAGTCTCCACGCTGGACTACACGCAAGTATCTAATCGCTGTGACGCAACTTCAAAAATTCTTTTTAAACCAGAAGAACGAACATGTGAATGGTTTCTCTCCAGTGTGGGACTCCATGTGTTTATTAAGGTCTAATTAACTGCTGTAACTCATCCCACACTGAAGCTGCCGTCACACTAGAGTTTGAGCATGCAAAATTCTGTTGTACGTCGCTGTGAAAAGGGGCGGGATTAAACAAGATGACTAGACATAAAAAAAGTGAGCGATTGGGTCCATATTTAAAATTTCTGTCCAGAGAGGTCATGTTTTGATCTTCGATTGGTCTCACACAGTCAAGTGATGCGATTTCGTAGGTCAGAGTTCACCAAGCTTGAACTTTGCAACGCAGAGAACTGTGAAACTTGACACCTGAACTTGCATTTCCGGTCTGACGCATTCGCGTGCGTATGAATGGAAGTCTATAGGGAGAAAAGTCCAGTGTGACCGCAGCTTAAGCGCAAGTGAATGGTTTCTCTCCAGTGTGGATCTTCATGTGTAGATTAAGAGATGATGACTTGCTGAAACTCTTTCCACACTGAGTGCAAGTGAATGGTTTCTCTCCAGTGTGGATCCTCATGTGTTGATTAAGGTGTGATGATTTGCTGAAACTCTTCCCACACTGAGTGCATGTGAATGGTTTCTCTCCAGTGTGGATCCTTATGTGTTGATTAAGGTGTGATGAGCACCTGAAACTCTTCCCACACTTAGTGCATGTGAATGGTTTCTCTCCAGTGTGGATCCTCATGTGTTGATTAAGGGATGATAATTGGCTGAAACTCTTCCCACACTGAGTGCATGTAAATGGTTTCTCTCCAGTGTGGATCCTCATGTGTTTAATAAGGTGTGATGATTTGCTGAAACTTTTTCCACACTGAGTGCATGTGAATGGTTTCTCTCCAGTGTGGGTCCTCATGTGTTCATTAAGGTGTGATGAGCAGCTGAAACTCTTCCCACACTGAGTGCATGTGTATGGTTTCTCTCCAGTGTGGATTCTCATGTGTAGATTAAGGGATGATAATTGGCTGAAACTCCTCCCACACTGAGTGCAAGTGAATGGTTTCTCTCCAGTGTGGATTCTCTTGTGTTGATTAAGGTGTGATAAGCAGTTAAAACTCTTTTTACACTGAGTGCATGTGAATGGTTTCTCTCCAGTGTGGATCCTCATGTGTTGATTAAAGTGTGATGAGCAGTTAAAACTCTTCCCACACTGAATGCAAGTGAATGGTTTCTCTCCAGTGTGAATCATCATGTGTTGATTAAGGGATGATGATTGGCTGAAACTCTTTCCACACTGAATGCATGTGAATGGTTTCTCTCCAGTGTGGCTCATCATGTGTAGATTAAGGGATGGTGATTGGCTGAAACTCTTCCCACACTGAGTGCAAGTGAATGGTTTCTCTCCAGTGTGGATCCTCAAGTGTTGATTAAGGTTTGATGATTGGTTGAAACTCTTCCCACACTGAGTGCAAGTGAATGGTTTCTCTCCAGTGTGGATCCTCACGTGTTGATTAAGGTTTGATGATTGGTTGAAACGCTTCCCACACTGAGTGCATGTGAATGGTTTCTCTCCAGTGTGGATCTTCATGTGAATCTTAAGATAACTTTTTCTTCCAAAACTCTTTCCACACTGAGGGCAGATGCAGGTGAAACAATTCTTGTCTCTCCTTTTCAAAATACCATCAGTCTGTAAATGAGTTTTTTCCTCAATTTTGACATGATGTTCCTCCTCTTTACTTCCCTCATTCTCTTCAATTAGGTCTGAAATAAATAAAACATTAGTTTTCATTAAGTCTTAAAAACTCTTATCAAAAGCTGAAAAGTGAAAAGACACTGGAAACATTTGGCTACACACACACTGTAATTTTGATGATTAAATGTAAAATAAATCAGATCATATTTTGTTTGGTTATTAACGTGTACACATTTAAGCTGATTCAATTCATCTTTATTTATCTAGTGCATTTACATTGTAAATTGTGTTAAAGCCGCTTAACATTGCACAAACTCTGCTGACTTGTTTCCAGTAGGATATCAGTCAGGCTCTTTACTTCAGCATAGCGCGTTCTACAGCAAAATCTAATAGCGGCGAAACCTAAACGAATCAGAGCATGGTAAAGAAGGGAGATTTACTCTTATATTAATGAGGATCTAGTGCCAGTGGATGTCCAGCATCTGGAACATCATTATTGTTCAGTTCCAGAACCCACGGTAGTTGATTAATACACCAGATCAGGCTGACAATCTCCATGAAGAGGTGGAGTGACTGAAAGGAGACTTCTTCTATGCTGCTTTTGGTGATGTTATAAGTTTCTAAAGGTACAGTTAAACAAATGATGTACTAGAATTTAACCCAGATGAGAGTAACAAGTTGTAATTGTATTTTATATAAAATAATATTACGTTTTAACCATATTACAGTAAATTCTATTATTCAATAACTTATTCACACACACACATTCTAGTGTCATGTAAATTGTAGTGTCATGTGTGGCAAATAACAAACTGAAACATGTGTTAAGCACAAGTATTTATATGCAAAACCTAATACATTTCTTTCTGATTTTTATATCTACATCCTACAACATCCAGAGTAATGTGTCCAGAGTAAGAGCAACTATGACGGAAACACCGTCCATCACAAGGCTGAGGGTCCACACTAAGCATCTCATCCGCAGGGTGAAGCAACAAGCTGGACAGTCATCATCTCTTTCTATTACAGCGAGCATCAACCAGATTTACACAATGGCTTGCCTTCTGCCTATTAGTAAAAGCTTGAGCTAAAGATTAAAGAGTAGATGAACCTAAATTTATTCATGTAAAAAAAATTATATAAACACAAACTGTACATACTTTCTATGTTGTTGCCTGCACTGCAGGAATATAAAGTTGTCAATATAATAAACTTTATTTTCAATGCATTAATATAAACATGTAAACATAAATAACAGAATAATTTGAGTGAACATTTGCTCTGCCCTAATGCAAATATAAATCACTCTAGATACTTGCTCTGCACTAATGTAAATATAAGTAACTTTAGATACTAATGTAAATATGCAGGGTTTTTTGTGCAGAATTATGCAATGGTTACCTTCATCAAATGTACCACCCCTGTCTTTTGGCAAAAATCAGGCAGGCAACTTCTGTCAGACCCCCAGTGATGCTCGATGCAAAATGCATTTGTTTCAAGAAGCAAAAATTTAATGAATGGGATACCACCTCCAACTAATTTTCAACAAGGAAAACCCTGAACTATGTAAATATAAGGAACTAGACATTTGCTGCAGTTACGTAAAAAAATCATCTTGATTATAAGATCCTGGCTAAAGTGCTGGCAATCAGAGTGGAGTCAGTCATGAGAAAGATAATTCACCCAAATCAAACTGGTTTTATTGTTGGGAGACCGTTACCTCACAACCTTCATCACTTATTTAATATTATTTATTCACCTAAAAATAACACCAACCCAGAGGTCTTAATTTTTTTAGATGCCCATAAGGCATTTGATAGAATAGAGTATATCTATTCATTTACAGCGCTTAAAAAATTTGGTTTTGGCCCTGGATTTTGTTCCTGGGTTAAAAATTTTATATTCCAGGCCCCAAGCATCCATTCGAACAAATAACATCATTTCTAAATGCTTTCCACTCTCTAGGGGAGCGAGACAGGGCTGCCCTCTGTCCCCTCTGCTCTTTGACATTGCCATCGAACCTTTTGCAATCATAATAAGAAACTCAGATGGGATGCAAGGAGTTTTCAGAGGGACAAGAACATAAGCTCCTGCTTTGATCTTCTTTTTCTGTCAAATTCAGATAAATGTATTCCAAAAGCTCTTACAATAATTTCAGAATTTGGAAATGTTTCTGGATACAAAGTCAATCTAGCAAAGAGTCTCCTTTTTCCTTTCAATGATAGAGCACAGCAAATGTCCTTCCAATCCTTTCCATTTTCAGTAAGTCCTGATAAATTTGTATATCTGGGTGGTAGTGTGACACGCAAATAAAAGGATTTGTTCAATAATTATTTTAAAACGACATTAGACAAAACCAAACGAGACATGACACGGTGGTCAACACTTTTTTATCTTTGGCTGGGAAGATCAATTCCATTAAAATGACAATACTACCAAGATTTCTGTTTTTATTTCAGATTGTGCCTGTTTTTAATCCCAAGTCATTTTTCAAGGAGTTGAATAATTGTATTTCTACGCTTCTCTGGGATAAGAAAATTCCTCGAAAGGAAAAAGGAATTCTTGGAAAGAAAGAAGGAAGAGGGTGAATTGGCAATGCCAAATTTCCTATTCTATTATTGGGCGGCCAATTTACACAAACTGATATTCTGGTTTTCCAACATCTGTAATGATGAGGGCCCACTTTGGTTACTGATGGAACAGCACACGTCTAATCTAGTGTCTTTATGCTCACTAATTTGTGCTTCGATTCCAGTGAGTAAACAATGTTCTATGAATAATCCAGTTATTAATGGATTACTCCGAATATTGTCACAATTCAAACTTCACTTTAATAATAAACAAGCATTGCCTTCTGCTCCCATTTTGTTAAATCTGTTATTCCCTCCCTCTCTGATAGATTCATAATTCCAATTATGGTCTAGGAAGGGAGTTAACTGTGTTAAGGACCTCTTTAAAAGATGGCATATTTATCTCATTTCAACAATTAAGAACAGACTTTGAGATTCCCCAGTCTATTTTTTTAGGTACCTTGAGGTCCGTAGTTTAGTTAAAAAAACACTTCTCTCCTGCAGTGAACCAACCAGAAGCATGCTGGATAGATGAATTGGTAAATATGGACCCATATCAAAGGGGTATGATGTCCATGTTATATGAAGTGATCCAAAGAACAGCCTCCCCCTTCCCTAAATCGTATAAAGCAAAAATGGGAAGATGAACTGGGACTAGGAATATCAGATACAGCCTGGAAATATGCCACAGAACTGGTACACTCATCTTCTGTATGTATTAGACATGGTCTTCTTCAGTTTAAGGTGCTTCATAGGCTTCACCTATCCAGGAGCAAGCTGGCAAAAATGTATCCAGGGTCAGATTCATCTTTCCCCAGATGTGGTTTGGAGCCAGCAGATCTGAGTCGTATGTTCTGTGGATGCCCTAGATTACATACATTTTGGACCGATATTTTTAGTTCATTTTATCATCTATATGTAATAAAGATATATGTAATAAATATACCTGTCAGCTAATCACTTAGAAATCATTGCCTTTTCTTTATTGGCCAGACGCTCGATTCTTCTCAGGTGGAAAAAAACAAACTCGCCATCCCACAAACTTTGGTTATTAGAAGTGTTATCACATCTTAAACTCGAGCGCCTTAAATACACCATCCAAGGCTTTATTTATTTATTTTAATTTTTCTCTCTTTCTTTATGGGGTGTGAGTATGTCTGTAGCTATGTAGCATGTTAATTTGTTGTTCAATATGTGTGTTGTGGAAAAATTGAAGACTTTTGAAAAACAAAATCAATAAAAATATTTGAATAATAAGAATATAAGCAGTACAAAAAAATAGTTTTAGAACGAGTAATAATCCTATTTATCTAGTTATAGTACATTTTCATGTCGAAGGTCTGTGAATTTAAGCTAATTATTCATTAAAGAAGGACAAGCCATTCTCGTACGTGACTTTGTTCTTTGTGTGACTAAAATGTAGGCAATAGCTATGTTTCCATCCAAAAATGTGAATTAAATTTATTTGCAAAACTGGAATATCGCATAAAAGACGTGTGAATAAAGCAGCGTTTCCATTTAATCGATAAAGGAGAACAAAATTGTCACTTCCTGATTAACTGGTGCCAAATATCAACAGTAAAAACTGAATTTACTGTGGTAGAAGAAGCTGCATGAATCTTTTCTTTATTTATTAAATGACTTTCACCTCAGAGGACAATGCCAGCACACAATGAACACATAGCGGCGTTTGAAGCCATAAGACGTGTAGAACAGACGCTCTTGACATGCTCCAGATGTTCTGGAGGTAATTAATAATATAATAACATTAATACTAAAATGTATAGAATAACCAAAACAACATTTCAGATGTTTTACAGTGTGCTCAGCCTGCTGGTTTGTCCATTCACACACATTTTCATCATCATATGATCTCTTATAACAAACTTTTTTTAATACACATACTGGAATTTGTTCAGTAAAATTGCTTGCGTAGTTTACGTAAGTTTATCTTTTCTTATCGAATAAAACGTTTATCCTACTCAGCTATGCGCATGTTTTTATGCCTATATTTCAAAAGTTATGTGCATCATGACGTTTCCATTAACCGATTTTTTTTATGCTCATAGCCTATACAAAATGCACATAAAAATAGGTGGCTGGAAATGCAAGGCTAAGTGAGAAATACTGCTTCCTCTTTAAAAAACGTGGAGGAGACCGACAAAAACTCAGAGTTTAGAGAATAAGACCTGCTCCTGACCAGGTTAGGTTCACAGAGTAAGTTACCATGGTAACATACTCCGAGTTAAAGTTAGCTCTCTTTCAGAAACAGGCTTGACTTACCCTGCTTTCTCCAGTTTGACAAACCTGCCATTTTGAAACGGAAAACCCAGAGTTTCTCTCATTTCAGGGTTAAAATACTTCACTTAACCTTCTTTCTGAAACGGGGCCCTGATCTCATATGCTATTGTTTTAGAACTTCAGTTGCCTATTGGAGAAATGACCAGGAATAATAAATGGCTTCTTGCTCTACAAACAAGTGTGTTCATGACTATACATACAAAGAAATAAAATTAGAAAATATGACTTTCAACAGGCGATGCAGTGGCGCAGTAGGTAGTGCTGTTGCCTCACACCAAGTAGGTCACTGGTTCAAGCCTCGGTTGGGTCAGTTAGCATTTCTGTGTGGAGTTTGCATGTTCTCCCCGCATTCTAATTTATAATTTTGTTTTCTCCGGGTGCTCCGGTTTTCCCACTAGTCCAAAGACATGCGGTTCAGGTGAATTGGGTAAAGCTAAATTGTCCGTAGTGTATAAGTGTAAATGAGTGTGTATGGAGGTTTCCCAGAGATGGGTTGCAGCTGGAAAGTCATCTGCTGCATAAAACATATGCTGATAAGTTGGCGGGTTATTCCACTGTGGCGACCTTGAATTAATAAGGGGAACTAAGCCAAAAAGAAAATGAATAAATGACTTTGCAACATTAAGCAGCATTAGGCATGGGTCAGTATAAGATTTTGACGCATGATAACCTTGAATAAAAATATCACGGTTTCACTGTACTGTGATTACAGCTCTAAAATATATTCTTTTTAAATGTCTGGGTAAAAAACAAACACTTTTTCCCCTTTGAACACAATGTATTTTCTTTTGAGAAACTTTTACAATATTTTGGAGTAGTAAACATGTCTTGCTAAATCATTGAAATGAATCATTAACTTCTGCTGTCTTCACTTGTTTTATTCTGTCAGTTTTATTATTAGGGTCTGAGAGTAACGGAATTTCGATTCTCTGTATGTCCTGTACATGTGGTTGAATTGACAATAAAGCGGACTTTGACTTGTCTTTGACTTGATAAACACAGATTTTCTTACGATTTAAAACAGCATATTTGGATATCTTTCCTGCTGGAGATACTGTTGTCCAACAAAACTTAAAATATAAAAAAACCTTACATATACCGTAAGGACGGTACAGCAGAAAATATTGGCAGTTTTAAAACCTTGACTTTTTTCCTTAAAAATGGTTATCGTCCCATGCCTAAGCAGCATAACACTGTTTTTAGGATCTAAAAATTCATTCTTTAAATAAAAGTCTCAAGCAAAAAGATTCCAATGGCGACTCCTGCTGGTATGTGAAGAATATGGTCAATATTTAGAGAATTTCTGACAAACTTTACACTCAAATGTTTGCATATCATCAGCATGCTGTAATCCATTTCTTAAGCAGCAAAAGTCATTTTTAGGCTAGTTTGTTGACCAGTTGTAGTCAGTGCAATGCTAAACGTTATTGTTCCACTATAATTTGTTCGTTTTGTCTCTCATCGTCCCACAACATCATCATATAGTTTAGAATACGGTACAATGTTTTATAGCAATTCATTATTTTAGTGTCCATTTCATTCAGCATATTTAAAATTGGTGGCATCCACGGTTTTTGACATACTTTAAACCAGGGTTTCTGCAGGTTTAACAAAGTTAAATGTAAGACTTTTAAAGACATTTTTAAGACCATTATGACTGAATTTTTTTATAGTGCCAATGCTCAAGGACGCTTTACAAAAACAGTAGGAGAATAAGAGAAGCAATAATCTTAAGAAGGTAGAGAGAAAATGGGAGACTAATAATATATGAAAAGAATGACAAAAGACATGAGAACAAGTAACAAAAAAAAAACTCATTCCTGTCTTTCAGTGAATGCTTATGTGTATTTAGGAGAACTAGGCAGCACACTCAGGCCTGCAAGATGGATTTAATTTAGTATTCTTATTATTAAAATATATCTGAATGAGGATCAATGAAAATGAAAATTAACCTGTTTGTTCCTGCAGATCTTCCTGTTTGACTCTGAATGTTTCTTCAATCTTCACATCTTCACTCTCCTCTTTAATAAACGCCATCTTTATAACAGTGTGGAGATCAGTCGCTTCAGCAGGAGTTTTTCTCTGTGTTTGGACACTTTATCCTGTTTAAAATGAACAAAACAATAAAAATGTCCTGTTTAAATAAAAAAAAAACAATGAACAGAGACAAAATAACCTCTCTTCAACAGTTTCTTTATATGAGAGTCATTAACATAAAGAAATCAGGTAAAATAGTAAGTCTGAGCAAGAAACAATAGCCACAAATGAGCTGATTATAACTAGTACTTCATTTCTTATATATAGTGATGTACACTTATAATGGAATGACATTATGCTATTTAATAAATTAAACCTTCATTAAAACACTTATTACACACATTTCTGTTACTTTATTCAAACAATAGCCCTCATTACTGCGAGTAAAATAGTACTACAGTGTATAGGGTTAAAATAATATGGTCAACAACAGGTACATAATTATCGGGTGAAAAACCTGAAACTTTAATCAATCGGTTTATATTCATGTAGAAGCTTTAAACCAAACCTTTCTCCAGTCGAATTACTGAGTGGAAGCGGCGCAGCCTTATGACGTCACACGCCACGCCAAAATAAAAGTATTTTTGTTTAGCATTTTTGCCACTTACTGTTGCAGTCATGACTTGTTAATGAATTACTCCCTCGTTTTACACTTTACACAACATATCTGCTCTATCTCTCACACACACATACATTCAGTATTTTAAGTTGATCAAAACTTTTAATCCAACATTTTAACACAATTTTGGAAAAACTTGTTTAATCAACTAAGACTGTGTTTAAAGCAGAAAATCCCAACATTCTAAAATGTATAACAAATAATCTGATGGGTGTCTTGAGCTAACATTTTACAGACACATTCTCAAGACACAAATATCTTAAATCTTAAAAAAAGGGGTAAAATAAGTGCCCTTTAAGTAAAAAGTACCCAGCCATAAAGACACCAGCACACTAAATTACCATAAACCAATGAATCTATGAAAATAGCATATATAAATAGCTTGTGTTAGTAAATAATAATTTAAATTAAATTAATAATGGTTTGAAAATGCAACACTGATCTGAATTTGAGGTTAGTTATATGTAATGTTTCACAAACTAATTCCGAGAGGAGCATGATAGGATTGACTGCAGCTGGTTCCTACCACTAGTCCCTACCACTAGTCACTATGCTAGCCAATCGGATCATTCCAAATTTAATATAAATATCCAGCCTAA
>CAIGQZ010033217.1:739213-778667 GCA_903798205.1 Danio tinwini
GGGGGGGGCAAGATGGCGCTGTTCTATGCAGACGTGCTGTGACTTTAATCCTCAGACTTCTTCGTGTTTTACATGCAGTAAGCGAAGAAAAAATACATTTTCGTTTTATTTTATGTCAATGAAGCTTTAGGGTTTAACACTGCTTCGTTTGAAAACTCGGTCATATGGGCAAATGCAAAGGGAAACACTTTGAGGCGAACATGGAGAAAAATGGAAAAACTTTGCCATGCCAACTATTTGCTCTGTATCCTGATGATGCAATGTTGACGGGTGTAACTAGTGATTCTGCTGACAATGTTGATCCAGAGATTTCTTTTCCACTTCCATGCACTCCAGCGGCAAAAACACGACGAATCAACGACGTTCCACCTGATTGCGACATTAACAAGGTTATGGCCGCTATTCAGTCTCTCTCCGCAAAATGTGAGACTATCTTTGAAAAAGTTTTATCTATGGAGAAACACTGATCATGCCATTACCTTTTTAAACGAATCAGTGGAAAAGCTCATTAAAGATACCTCAAATCATAATGAGAGAATCTTAACACTGGAGAAAAAAACTGCTGACTTGAGTGAAGAAAATAAACAGCTTAAACTTCAAGTGCTGGAGACAAACAGTTATTGAAGAATATGGGGCTTAAGACTGCAAGGTTTGAAGGAAGAAGATCAAGAAATCACCCAGGATCTTGCGATCAAAGTTCTTGGCAAAATTTCTCCCCAAATCGCTGAGAAATTGTCGGAGGTGGTGGATTCGGTGCACAGAATTGGAAAAAGGAAGAACAACAACTTGCAGAGAGGCATAATCATTCAATTCAGCATGTCACTTTCGCGATATCATATGGAGGGATGCAAGAGGCTCGAAATTCCTGGAGGAAGCCCATCTCCGTTTAAAAGAAGACCTGTCACCCGAGGAAAGAGCGGCGAGGGCCAAGGCCTGGCCTTTGATCAAAAAAGCCAGAGAAGAAGGCAAGAGAGCGTCATTTGTCGGTGCCTTTGCTTATATCGAAGGAAAAAAAGTTAACATTGATGTCTTGTAAGTAATAATGAAAAAGAAGACATTTTGAAAACATGGACACTTTATTTTGATGTTCTCTTTGGACAATTCATTACCCTAATATTTTATATTGTACTTTAATATCTGTTGACATTTTGTTGCATGTAAGCATTTCCGGTGAGTCTAATTTGCATTGTATTAAAGTAACTTAGATTAGTTTAATTTAGGAGGTCTTGTTCATTGTTCTACGTTTTATTTTTATTTTGGATGACAGAATTTAATTTTGAGAAAATAGATTTTATTTCGTTTAATGTCAGAGGCCTAAAAGATATTGATAAAAGAAAGGCACTTTTTCTTTTAAGCTCAAATTATTATATTTCAAGAAATGCATTCTTGTGATAATGATGTGAAGTTTTGGAAATCGCGGATATTCGGCACACTTTTGTCACGGAACAAATCATTCTGCTGGGGTCGCTATTTTCTTAAATAAGTTCAAGGGAGAAATTGTGGAGACCCTGTTTTCTGGAGAAGGGAGATGGATTATAATGATTTTAAATTTGGACAATACGAAATTTATCATTTGCAATGTTTATGGACATAACTATAACTTGTTAAATTTAGGGATGTTTAAAAAATGTGTCTATTGTTAGTAGACCTACAAAGAAAATACACAAATGCTTTTTTACTGATTGGAGGTGATTTTAATGAAGCTCCTAATGAATCCATTGATCGGTTTCCTCCAAAGAACAGTACATCCAAAGTTTTTGATTTGCTGTGTGATAATTTACAGATTACGGATGTCTGCCGTTTTTTACACCCATACCAAAAAGAATATACATGGACAAATAATGCTCTTACACGTAAATCACGAATTGATTTCTGGCTTTTATCTACTAATGCAGTGCAGTTTGTATCAGACACCTCAATTGGATATTCACCTTTATCAGATCATAGATTAATCTCAATTTCTTTAAAGGGTAATATAGATAATTGCAAAAGAATCAGAGGCTATTGGAAATTTAATAACAGGTTATTATCAGATAAAAAATTCATAGACTCTATTAAAAATACTGCTTCTATCTTGGAAGATGAATCCATGAGCTATATTCAAAGATGGAATTTTTTAAATTCAAAGTTAGACAATTAGCTATGCATCGAGGGAAAGAACTTAAAGCAGAAAATTCTAAAGGATGTCAAGAAATCATCAGTGAACTATTATCTAAAGAATCCCTTAACACAGTGGAAGAAACCCATTTATCTAAATTGAGAAATGAAATAGATGAATGTTATCTAGAGCTAGCAAAGGGTGCATTTATAAGATCGCGGGCTAAATGGTTAGAAATGGGAGAGAAAAATACCAGTTATTTCTTTGCATTGGAAAAAAGAAATATCAAAAGAAATTGTATTTCGGCTTTAACAATTGATGGCAATATAAATAAAAATCCCAGTCAAATTAATAAATTTGTATATTCTTTTTATAACAAATTATACTGTTCTGAATATAATGATAAATTTGCAAATTCGTTTATACAGGAAAACAAACCGTCAACTCCAGTATTTTCTAATGAATTCAAAATAACTTGTAATAACAAACTTTCTTTAGACGAAACTTACCAAAGCAATGCTGTCTATGAAGAAGGGTAAATCCCCAGGCTCAGATGGGCTAACTATTGAGTTTTATGCATGCTTTTGGGATCTGATCAAGACACCTTTATTTAGAATGTATAATGAATGTATTAGTAAAGAGGAACTAGGTATGTCTATGAAACAAGGTATTATAACCTTAATACCTAAACCAGGTAAAGATCTTCTATCCCTTGATAACTGGAGACCAATTACTTTGCTAAATCTAGATTACAAAATTTTATCATTAGCTCTTGCAAAAAGATTGAAATCAGGATTAGCGGAAATAATTAATGAAACTCAAACTGGATTTATGCCTACAAGACATATAAGTTGTAATATCCGGCTAATTTTGGACCTCATAGATTATGCACACCACATTAAATCTGATGCAATTATATTATTCTTAGATTTCTACAAAGCATTTGACACTATCGAACATAAATTTTTATTTTCTGTCCTAGAATTGTTTGGATTTGGAGAGAAATTCATAAAAATGGTCAAAATGATATATAAGGATATTAACAGTTCAGTTCTTTTACAGTTTAACACTTCTAACAGGTTTCCTATAAATAGAGGGGTTAGACAAGGTTGTGGAATCTCACCCTTTTTATTTTTATTAGTAGTGGAATTACTTTCTTTAAAGATTAGAAATGATCCTGATATTAAAGGTTTGGCAATATTTGATCGTCAGATTAGAATCTCTCAACTTGCGGACGATACAACCCTGTTTTTAGAAAACACAAATCAGGTTACTAGAATCCTTGAAATCAATAATACCTTTTCAGTGGCCTCTGGTCTGAGATTAAATATTCCTAAATGTGAAATTCTTTGTTTATATGATAATCATACAACGGCAGTAAATGATATTCCTATTAAAGAAAATATTAAATATCTGGGTATTCATATTTCTAAAAACAGTTCTTCACGACAAAAGCTAAATTTCCTCCCTAAAATTAAAAAAGCAAAACAAATACTTAATAATTGGCTTCAGAGAGATTTAACTTGCCTTGGTAGAGTTCTCTTATTAAAAGCTGAAGGGTTGTCTCATATTATTTATCCTTCTTTTTCTTTATTTGTTCATGACAATACATGCAAAAAAAAAATAGTTTATTGTTTAATTTTTTTTGGAAAAACAAACACCAGCATCTGAAGAAACACGTTCTCTGCGGTAAGAAAGCTGATGGTGGTTTTGACATGACTGATTTTTTTGACATCAATAACACTTTCAAAGTAAATTAGATTAAAAACTGTGTAAATTCCCCAGATTCGATTTGGTACTTTATCCCACATAATATTTATAAAAAGATTGGAGGTCTCAAATTTTTGTTAACTTGTAGCTTTTCTTCATCCAAACTCCCTATAAAACTCTCTAAATTTCATGAACAGACACTTTTGGCATGGAAATTATGTTTCGTTCACAATTTCTCCCCGCACAAAGTGAAGCTATGGAACAACGAAAGCATCTTAGTAAAGAATAAATAGATTTTTTATAAGAATTGGCATGAAAAATATATTAATTATCTTAGTGATTTATTTGGTCCACAAGGAAACTTCTATTCATATGGTGATTTTATGGTTAAATATAATTTTCCTATTATTCATAAAGAATTTCATACTGTGATTAAGGCCATACCTAATGGCCTTGCTCATTTAATGAAATGCCACTTGTCATTTAAAGTGATTGTTAAAAAAGAACCAAAGTTTTTAGTTGAAGACAAATGCATTTACGACCTAAAATGTAGTAATAAAAATATAAGAAATGTATTTCAGTCAAAGAAAAGAATCACTCCGAGGGAAAAATGTCTTTGGAATTCTCTAATAGTTAAAATTGATTGGAAAAAAGCTTGACTCTTACCTTACAAATTATGTGTTCCCAACAAAATTAAAGAATTACATCTAAAAGTGTTACATAACATCTACCCCACAAATGAAATTGTATCTATATTTGGTAATCCTAACTCAAGTTGTGTATTCTGTAACTCATTTTGTCAAATGCCCACATGTTAATGTGTTTTGGTCTGATTTATTCGTTTTTTTTTCCATCAAAATGTAAGTTTAATATTGTGTTTTCCATGTGTGATATAATTTGTTACTTTTCTCATGATAAACATAACATAGAATTTATAGGCATTTTATTTATTTTATTGGGCAAATATTATATTCACAAATGTACATTTTCTTCATCATTACCTAAGTTGCAGGATTTGCTTTGTGACTTAAATTTTTTAATTACTACTTTACAAAATATTTACAGCAAAAAAAGTGTTAAAATTGTGAAAATTTATAAGGACTTTGTAAATAGTATTTAATTTGATAAGTTGCCTCTGTACTCTGTTTTTTTATTATCTTATTTTATTACTTTTTTATTTACTTGTTATTATTGTACTTGATGTCATCCATTGTTATGGTTAATATGTTTGTATTGCTAAAACACAAAAAAAAAAAAAAAATGATTCGACTGGAGAAAGGTTTCTTTTACAGCTTATACATGAATATAAAGCGATTGATTAAAGTTTCAGGTTTTTCACCCAATGCTAAATTATGTTCCTGTTGTTGACAATATTATTTTAACCCTTTATACAATGAAGTACTATTAATGACACAGTACACAGTAATGAGGGCTATTGTTTGAATAAAGTAACAAATGTGTGTAATAAGTGTTTTAATGAAGGTTTAATTTATTAAATAGCATAATGTCATTTCATTCTAAGTATACATCACTATATATAAGAAATGGAGTAACGTTACTAGTTTTATTAAGCTCATGTGTGGCTATTGTTTCTTGCTCGGACTCTTTTACCTGATTTCTTTGTGTTAATGACTCTCATATAAAGAAACTGTTGAAGCAAGTGTTGAAGAGAAGTTGTTTTGTTTCTGTTCATTGTTTTATTTAATTTAAACAGAAAATTTGTATTGTTTTGTTCATTTTAAACAGGATAGAGTGTCCAAACACAGAGAAAAACTGCTGAAGCGACTGATCTCCACACTGTTATAAAGATGGCGTTTATTAAAGAGGAGAGTGAAGATGTGAAGATTGAAGAAACATTCACAGTCAAACATGAAGATCTACAGGAACAAACAGGTTGTTTTTCATTCTCAAAGACCAACTCAGTCAATTGATCCTCATTCAAATATATTTTAATTAGAAGAAACTAAATTAAATCCTTCTTGCAGCCCTGAGTGTGCTGCCTAGTTCTCATAAATGCACATAAGCACTCATTGAAAGACAGGAATAAGTTTCTTGTTACTTGTTCTCATTTTTTTTGTCATTTTTTTATGTATTATTATTCTCCTGTTTTTGTAAAGCATCATTGAGCAGTTGCGCTATAAAAATTTCATTCATAATGGTCTTTAAAAGTCTTACATTTAACTTGGTGAAACCTGCAGAAACCCTGGTTTAAAGTATGTCAGAACCTGGATGCCCCCAATTTTAAACATGCTGAATAAAATGGACACTAAAAATAAAATAAAACTAAAATAATTCATTGTTCTAAAACATTGTACAGTATTCTAAACTATGATGATGTTGTGAGACAACGAGACACAAAACGAACAAATTATAGTGGAACAATAATGTTTAGCATTGCACTGACTACAACTGGCCAACAAACTAGTCTAAAAATGACTTTTGCTACTTAAGAAATGGATTACAGCATGCTGATGATGTGCAGAAATTTGAGTGTAAAGTTTGTCAGAAATTCTCAGAATATTGGCCATATACTTCACGTAGCAGCAGGCGGCGCCATTGGAATCTTTTTGCTTGAGACATTTTTTAAGAATTCATTTTTAGATCCTAAAAACAGTGTTATGCTGCTTAGGCATGGGACGATAACCGTTTTCAAGGTATAACACAGTTTGGAAAAGTCAAGGTTCTAAAACCACCAATATTTTCTGCTGTACCGTCTCTATGGTATACGTATGGTTTTATTTACATTTTGTTTTACGTTTTTTAGGACAACAGTATCTACAGCAAAAAAAGATATCCAAAGATGCCATTTTAAATTGTAAAGAAATCTGTGTTTATGAAACTAATGAAGACAGCAGAAGTCAATGATTCATTTGAACTATTAAGGCTGACATGTTTACTGCTCCAAAATATTTAAAAAGTTTCTCAAAACAAATTATATTGTTCAAAGGGGAAAAGGTGTTTGTTTTTTACCCAGACATTTAGTAATCACAGTACCGTAAAACCGTGATATTTTTATTCAAGGTTATCATACCGGCAGAATCTTATACTGGCCCATGCCTAATGCTGATTGATGTTGCAAAGTCATTGATTCATTTTCTTTTTGGCTTAGTTCCCCTTATTAATCCGGGGTCGCCACAGCGGAATAACCCGCCAACTTATCCAGCATATGTTTTATGCAGTGGATGCCCTTTCAGCTGCAACCCATCTCTGGAAAACATCCATACACACTCATACACTACAGACAATTTAGCTTTACCCAATTTAGCTTTACCCAATTTACCTGTACCGCATGTCTTTGGACTAGTGAGGGAAACCGGAGCACCCGGAGGAAACCCACGCGAACGCAGGGAGAACAAGCAAACTCCACACAGAAACGCCAACTGACCCAGCTAAGGCTTGAACCAGCTACCTTCTTGCTGTAAGGCAGGAGCACTACCTACTGCACCACTGCATAGCCTATTGCAAAGTCATATTTTCTAATTTTCTCATTTTTATTTGTATGTATAGTCATGAACACACTTGTTTGTAAAGTAGCTGTTTATTATTCCTGGTCATTTCTCCAATAGGCAACTGAAGTTCTAAAATAATAGCATATGAGATCAGGGCCCAGTTTCATAAAGAAGGTTAAAGGGCCATGAAACCCCACTGTCTCAGCAGGGTGTTTTCACACCTCTAGTTTGGAAAAAGTCAGGAAAGTGGGTGTGTCCAGCTCCATTTAGGTGGAAGGAAGGATTTGCAAATATAGGAGTTTCCGTTTGGGCACGCAGACGCATGAGAGAAAGACAGTGACTGTTTACAAGGACATCAGTAATCAAATTACTTGCCAAATTATTAATTTGTCGACTTTAACTGCAGTTTGGCGCTTTCACTTTTTATTCAGGAATATGTCCTGCATGTCGCCTGTGACAAATGAGATATTGAAAGCGAGGAACTGCTGGAGAGTGGAGTTTTAATGCAATGTTTGATACCGCACGGCAAATGGGAGAAACAAATCCTCCGCATTTCTCGCTAACTTAGATGACTCTGTAGGTAGCGTCAGAAAGCCGTGTGTATATAAATTATCCTGTCACAAAATGTGGCGAAAGTCCTGCACGACGGGAATAATTTGATTAAGATGTTTACATTTGGAGAGCAGCATTTACAGCGGATCTTTCAGTCTATAATACTGTACTATAATATTGCAGTGATATTAACATACTGTAAACTTAGTAACTAAATCATTTTGACTGTGGTATGTCTTTAAAAACTGAAAGAGCACTGCTGACGATACAAACTAACTTTGCCATCTGAATGAACAAAGAACTGATTGCACACTTACCAAATCTGTAGCGACAAGACAATCACACTGGAACTGTGTCTTTTCTTAAAAGGAGACGATTTCATCATTTCTAGATGCGAAAAGCTCTCGAGTAAAAATGTCCTTACAAACACATTTCTGTCGCGTGCGCTGTAATCCACATATGAGTCCAGCAGCGCTCTCACAGCGGGAAAATGCAAACAAAACCTTTGTTGCAGCACATTAATAAATGCAACACTGACGACCCATGTCTCCAAATTCTAGTGTTTTCACTTGTTTTGGCAACACAGCATGTCGTCTCTCTGTCGTCTGAACACTGTAGCAGGTAAAACAGTCTCCGAAGCTATCATGCATATTAATGAAGTTGCACGCCATACACAATAGAGCGCACTGATTGGTTTGAACAAAGTCTTTCTCATTAATTAATGCCGCACACTCTAAAATGTCATAATGTTCTCGCAGGTACAGACAGCCACTCTCCACGCTGGACTACACGCAAGTATCTCAAGGCTGTGACGCAGCTATATAATAGTAAACGCAGCAATATATATGTGTCCTAATAGTATTTATAGCAGCGTGGGACACATATATGACTGTCAACAGCTCAAAAAATGTGTTTTGGTGTTACGTGACCCTTTAAGTGAAAACTCACAGTATTTTAACCCTGAAATGAGAGAAACTCTGGGTTTTCCGTTTTAAATGGCAGGTTTGTCAAACTGGAGAAAGCAGGGTAAGTCAAGCCTGTTTCTGAAAGAGAGGTAACTTTAACTCAGTCAGTTACTATGGTAAACTTACTCTGTGAACCTAACCTGGTCAGGAGCAGGTCTTATTCTCTAAATTTTGAGTTTCTGTTGCTCTCCTCCCCTTTTTTTTAAAGACGAAGCGGTATTTCTCGCTTAGCCTTGCATTTCCAGCCACCTATTTTTTATGTGCATTTTGGATAGGCTATGAGCATAAAAAAAATCAGTTGATGGAAACGTCATGATGCACATAACTTTTGAAATGTAGGCATAAAAACATGCACATAACTGAGTAGGATAAACCTTATTATTTGATAAGAGAAGATAAACTTAAGTAAACTATGCAAGCACTTTTACTGAACAAATTCCAATATGTGCATAAAAAAAGTTTATTATAAGAGATCATATGATGATGAAAATGTGTGTGAATGGTTAAACCAGCAGGATGAGCACATTGTAAAACATCTGAAATGTTGTTTTGGTCATTCTAAAACGCCTTAACCATTTTAGTATTAATGTTATTATATTATTAATGACCTCCAGTGCGTCTGGAGCGTGTCAAGAGCATCTGTTCTCCGCGTCTCATGGCTTCAAACACCACGTGTTCATTGTGTGCTGTCATTGTCCTCTGAGGTGAAAGTCATTTAGTAAATAAAGAAAAGATTCATGTAGCTTCTTATACCGCAGTAAATTCTGTTTTTACTTCTGGCACCAGTTAATCAGAAAGTGACGATTTTGTTCTCTTTGATTCATTGGATGGAAACGCTGCTTTATTTGCACAATATTTTATGTGGTATTCCAGTTTTGAAAATAAAATTAATTTGCATTTTTGGATGGAAACATAGCTATTGCCTACATTTCAGTCACACAAAGAACAAAGTCACATACGAGAATGGCTTGTCCTTCTTTATTGAATAATTAGCTTAAATACACAGACCTTCGACAGGAAAATGTACTGTAACTAGATAAATAGGATTATTACTCGTTCTAAAACTATTTTACTATAGTACTGCTTACATTCTTATTATTCAAATATTTTTATAGATTTTTTTTTTCAAAAGTCTTCAATTTTTCCACAACACACATATTGAACAACAAATTAACATGCTACATAGCTACAGACATACTCACACCCCATAAAGAAAAAAAAAATCGATCAAACTAATTAGGAAATTAGTGATAAACTCTCACTTAGGTTAAAATAACCCCTGAGCATTCAATGTGAGATAGGAAAGGCTGCCAAACCTCATAAAACTTTTTTGTAAAGCCTCTGATGGTGTACTTAAGGCGCTCGAGTTTAAGATGTGATAACACTTCTAATATCCAGTGTTTTGTTGGATGGTGGGTTTGTTTTTATCCACCTGAGAAGAATCAGGCATCTGGCCAATAAAGAAGAGAAAGCAATGATTTCTAAGTGATTAGCTGACAGGTACATTTCTTGTGGCACTGTACCAAAAATTGAGGTGAAGGGATCCTAATCCATATCTTTATTACATATAGATGATAAAATAAACTAAAAATATCGGTCCAAAATGTATGTAATCTAGGGCATCCCCAGAACATATGACTCAGATCTGCTGGCTCCAAACCACATCTGGGGCAAGATGAATCTGACCCTGGATACATTTTTGCCAGCTTGCTCCTAGATAGGTGAAGCCTATGAAGCACCTTAAACTGAAGAAGACCATGTCTAATACATACAGAAGATGAGTGTACCAGTTCTATGGCATATTGCCAGGCTGTATCTGATATTTCTAGTCCCAGCTCGTCTTCCCATTTTTGCTTTATACGATTTAGGGAAGAGGGAGGCTGTTCTTTGGATCACTTTATATAACATGGACATCATACCCCTTTGATATGGGTCAATGAAGGTGAGAAGTGTTTTTTAACGAAACTACTGACCTGAAGGTGCCTAAAAAATAAGACTGGGGAATCTTAAAGTCTGTTCTTAACTGTTGAAATGAGATAAATATGCCATCTTTAAAGAGGTCTTTAACACAGACTACGTTTACATGGACACCAATAATTTGATTTTAATGCGATTAAGACAATACTCTGATTAAGAGTCTACCATGTAAACAGCGATTTTTGATTAATTAAATCAGATTAAAGTCGTAATCGAACTAAAGAGAAATCGAATTAAGACATGTAGAGTATGCCAATTTTTGTCGCATTATTAAAGTGCATTACAGACATGTAAACACCTTAATCGAACTATTACTGTCATGTAGGACTTTAAGCCGCTTTTGCGACAGGGTAGGGTCCACACAGACACAGACATGCGCACACACACAAGCACGGCTATTTGACACTGCACCTACCGAGTCAGTGCGCCCACAGACACCTGCACCGTGAAATGCGGAGGTGTTTTTTCTTCCATTCACCATGCGGTATGAACTTCACTTAAAACAACACTTCCAGCAGTTAATAGTTGCATCCAATATCTCGTTTGTCATGGAGGACGTACATAAAATTCCCTGAATGAAAGTGAAAGTGCCAAACTGCAGTTAAAGTCGACAAATTAAAAATGAAACACTCGAAATTACATGAAACTCCGGAGGAAATGCGCATATCGTGGTGACGCGATGACGTTAATCAAATTATGTGCTGTAACATGTCAAACGCGATCATGAAGGGAACATTTAAAAAGCATCTCATGTAAACACCTTAGACTTATTATTCTCTTAATTAGATTAAAGCCAATAAGTAGATTACTGATGTCCATGTAAACGTAGTGTTGGAACTCAATGTAAAGGATGTTGCAGAAATAAAATAAAAAAAAAGAATCGGGCGCCAAATTGTTTCTATCATCTAGATTTGTATAACAGTGAATGACTTATTTGACTGTTTCCCCCAATACTCTGACCACAGATGTGCAGGGATTTTTCAGCCCAATTCATAAATGATTAATCATCTAAACAATGAGGTTTTACATGTTGTGGTGGAAATTGCCTGCATGAGACTTTTGAATGTGGTCATGTGGTCTTGTGTTCGCCTTGGGACATTCTAATTGCAGCCAGATGGACAAATTCCATAGAGACAAATAAATCTCTGGCAATTAATGCATACGAATGAAAGACTTAAGACAATCTTTTAAATGTTAGAACTAAGGCAGATATAATATTTTGAATAATATGCCACAGGTTTCCTCATGTGCTGTTTATTCCAACCAACCAGGTTATTAATGTGTTGTCTTACCCTTATAACAGGTTAAAATGATCTGTATGTGTCTGAAATGTTTGATTATTTGGTATTAAACAAAACCTGTTTTCATTTGCAATACATTGATGTAAATGAAAAACTAGTAGTACAAACAGTATTCGTCTTGTAACATTTGATGTAAGATAGTTACAATCTTACAAGAGAATTTACCATGTGAAGTCCATTCCAGTCTGTTAATAATTGACCCTTGCTACGCTGGTATAAGGCGTGGCCCCGCCCTTTATGGCAACTGCTCATTGTCGTTTAAAAACTCCCTGCCGCCGTAAAACATTGCTTTTTGCATTAAGCTGGCTTGCTTCTGCTGTTGCTTCTGTCCCCTTTCACCTGCTCGGACTCCGCACCGCCATGTGATTGGGTCACCACGAACTCTCCATGCAAACCTCTTAAGTTTCGGACTGTGAAACTGCACGAACTCAGCAGCGTCCGTTACCCCGGCAACTCAGAACAGCCTCCCCTCACGAGCGGGAATCCCAAAGACGTCACAGAAGCCACCCTATCAGGAGCACTGCGTGCTTCCTCAGGTCAGCCCGATGAGGCAAACTCCAGTCAAGAAGACTTCAACAAATTCACAAGTAACACAAACAAATATTGTCTCGTGCTGATCTGGTGCCTATGATCTTAAGCAGTTAAAGATAAGTCAAATCTCTGCTTTTGTGGTTTCTCAGGTGATTCTAAGATCTAGTCAGAAATACTAGAATTAATTTGGGATGGTTGTTAACTCATTTTTGCATCCTCTGAACTGCCTCTGTGTGTATGTGTGAATGCGTATGTGTGTGTGTGCGTTTGTTTGTTGTTTATTCTGTAGTCAGTTTCATGTACATGTTCATGTAGTGTAGCTCAATAAATCTTTGTTCTCCTTTTGTAAGGACTGTGTTCTTGTTTTCGTGCTTCTAAGTCATTGCCTCAAGCTGTAGATTTTGTTACCTTGCTAAAAGTTAACCCGATTCTGTGTTATGTTATTATCGGTGGCCATGGAAATAATATAAACAAGATCGGTAAAATACTATGTCTTATATTTGCAGGACAAATGTTAGATAAAGTGTGAATCTTTTAATCTGATTTAATCTGACTCAATTGAGTCAAATCAATGATTCAAGTCTTCAAGATCCGAGTCATTGATATGAGCTAATAAACCCCTGATCAATCTTATAACATAGGTTGATCTCCTACAGTAGTCACAGTTAACTCCCTTCCTAGACCATAATTGGAATTATGAATCTATCAGAGAGGGAGGGAATAACAGATTTAACAAAATGGGAGCAGAAGGCAATGCTTGTTTATTATTAAAGTGAAGTTTGAATTGTGACCATATTCTGAGTAATCCATTAATAACTGGGTTATTCAAAGAACATTGTTTACTCACTGGAATTGAAGCACAAAGTAGTGAGCATAAAGACACTGGATTAGACGTGTGCTGTTCCATCAGTAACCAAAGTGGGCCCTCATCATTACAGATGTTGGAAAACCAGAATATCAGTTTGTGTAAATTGGCCGCCCAATAATAGTATAGGAATTTTGGCATTGCCAATTCACTCTCTTCCTTCTAAGAATTCCTTTCTTATGCAATGAATTTTCTTATCCCAGAGAAATGTAGAAATACAATTATTCAACTCCTTGAAAAATGACTTGGGAATAAAAACAGGCACGGTCTGAAATAAAAACAGAAATCTTGGTAGTATTGTCATTTTAATGGAATTGATCTTCTCAGCCAAAGATAAAGGACAGGTTGACCACCGCGTCATTTCTTGTTTGGCTTTGTCTAATGTCAATTTGAAATTATTATTGAACAAATCCTTATATTTGCGTGTCACACTCCCACCCAGATATACAAATTTATCAGGACTTAGTAAAAAATGGAAAGGATTGGTCGGACATTTGCAGTGCTCTATCATTGATAGGGAAAAGGAGACTCTTTGCTAGATTGACTTTGTATCCAGAAACATTTCCAAATTCTGAAATTATTGTAAGAGCTTCTGAAATACATTTATCTGAATTTGACAGAAAAAGAAGATCATAGCAGGGGCTTATGTTCTTGTCCCTCTGAAAATTCCTTGCAAGCCATCTGAGTTCCTTAATAGGGTTGCAAGAGGTTCGATGGCAATGTCAAAGAGCAGAGGGGACAGAGGGCAGCTCTGTCTCGCTTCCCTAGAGAGTGGAAATCATTTAGAAATGATGTTATTTGTTCGAATGTATGTTTGTGGCCTGGAATATAAAATTTGTACCCAGCAACAGAATCCAGGGCCAAAACCACATTTTTTTAAGCACTGTAAATAAATAGATATACTCTATTCTATCAAATGCCTTATGGGCATCTAAAGAAATTAGGACCTCTGGATTGGTATTATTTTTAGGTGAATAAATAATATTAAATAAGTGATGAAGGTTGTAGGATAACTGTCTCCCAACAATAAAACCAGTTTGATCTGGGTGAATTATCTTTCTCATGACTCTGATTGCCAGCACTTTAGCCAGGATCTTATAATCACAGCAGAGGAAGCTGATCGGACGATAAAATTCACATTTAAGTGGATCCTTATCCTTTTTAAGAAGTACTGTTATAACAGCTGAGGTCATGGAGAGGGGGAGTGATTCCGAGACAAGAGCAAATACCTTGCACAACAGGGAGGTTAGCTTGGCAGAAAACTTCTTATAAAACTCGGCCGGGAAGCCATCAGGTCCTGGTGCTTTTTTGGTTTTAAATTTTTTTATTGCATTTTCAATTTCAGAAGGTGTTATTTTCCTTCTAATGCCAACTGATCTGAATCACAGAGGGATGGTAATTCTAAATAATAAAAAAAAGCTTTCAATACCTTTAATTTCGTTTACCTCAGAGCTGTAAAGAGTTTTATAGAAGTTTTTAAATTGATCATTAATTGCCTGTTGATCATTAATAATACTGCCATTATCCTTACTAACTGCTGCTATAAAACTAGCTGCTGAGGATTGTTTCAGTTGGTAACACAATAACCTGCCAGCTCATTCACCATGTTTATAATGAATCTGGCGTGATCTTATGTGGAGATCCTCTGCATTTTCACTTGTCAAGGAGTCATATTCTGCTTGCAGAAGAAGTCTTTTCTTATGGAGCTCTTCGGAAGGTGATGTTGAGTGTAGCTGATCAATTGTATTAATTTTATTCATAATCTCTGTAAGCCGTTTTAACTTTCTTTTATTTGCACTAGCTTGATATGAAATAATCTGTCCTCTTATATATGCTTTCAGAGTGTCCCAAAGGATGCTATAACTTATCTCTGGGGATTCGTTTGTCTCAAGGAAGAAATCTATTTGAGCATCAATAAATTTTACAAAATCGTCGTCTGCCAAGAATCTTGAGTTAAACCGCCATGTATGTTGGGGGATTACATTGCCTGGAAAACTTCGCTTTAGTGAGACAATGGTCCGAAATAACAATACTACCATACTCCACATCTGACATTAAGGGAGGTAACTGCTTGTCCAGGAGAAAATAGTCAATCCTGGAATAGGTTTGATGCACAGGTGAATAGAAGGTAAATTGCTTGGAAGACGGACATTTAAATCTTCAGTGGTCACTTACACCAGTGGTGTAGTCCTTGTTATACGCACGTATACTCCATATGCTTACTTTTTTCCACGAACTGTTTGGGTATTATGACTTCTGAAGATCAATAATTGCGTATAGCCTCTGTATTCTCACTTGTTTTGTTGATTAAGCTTCCCTAATTTATGTGTATTCGCGTCCCCTTTAACTGTATACCAAATGTTTTTTTAACTCTCATCTAAATTTGTTGCAATTGGGGAATTTTTGCTTAACTTGCACCATTCCCCACCCCCTGACGATAACAGCAGCTGTGAGAAATGTTTGTGAGGTTTTCAAAGACCATGACAATTCAACTAAATGATGTCTCGCAGAAACATTCAGGTAAACTTAAAAAACAGCATGGGCATAGCTTTAGCCCTCCTTTATTTCTATTCTGCCCCCATAAAAGTTTTGCGATTAGATCATGAACTGTACACTACTAAATGATCGCCTCAGTCTCCTTTAATTTTGATATAAAAATGGGGGCATGAGACTCCCGTTTTCAGCTGTTTTTCATCAGCAAACCAGCTGAGCAGAGCGAGAGCAGAAGGTGCGAGTTTATCAATAAATTGTTAGAATATCTGCATATTTGCAGTTCTTTACTACAGCACACTTGTATCACTTGTACCCCAATGGGTCATGGGTAGGCCCACACGGAATCTCAGCAGATTTTTAGCCCATCATTAATTCTGTTTATTTACTTGAGTAAATGTGTGTAAATCTGAATTTATTTAGTTTTTAAATTACACATATTTCACATATTTAGGTATTAGTTATGATACTCCCAAAATAATTCCGCAGAAATCCGCAGATTTTTACCAAAATTTTTCGCAGAAATTGCAAAAAACGTCCGCAGATTCCATCTGGCCCTAGTCATGGGTCATGGAGGAGCAATCGGGTTTCCCCATCTACTGTTTCCTCAACGCTCACCTCATCATCACAGCTGTTTACTCCAGCGAAAATGCAACTCTTAACTAACATTTTGCTATCTATATTTCAAAATTATCTATGATTATAAAACACATTACAGTGCATGTGGCACTAACTATAGCATACATTAATGCACAGGATTGAACACAGTGACAGAACCACTCAGTTAATGTATTCATTTTAACTGCATATCAGAGTGAGATCCGAGTGTACATCACGTGGTGTATCATATAAATTTTTTCCTATTATGACTTCTATTATGATAGTAAAATATGTAAAATAGCCTGTACAATTTTATATTTATGCCATTTTGAATTTAAAAAGTGGCAGTTTTATTTATTTATATATTAAATAATTTTTTCCCCATGTATTAAAGTGATTTGTACTACAGTAAACAGGTGTGTTGAGTCTATTTGGCTCATAAGGTACTCAAATGGGTATGCCTGTCTATACAATACAGTGAAATACTTCTAGTGTAGTATACAACCCTACCATATTAGTCAAACATTTTTAAGTGTATTACACTATATATATAAATATATATAACACTAAAAACTATGAGGCAAAGACAACTAATAAATTGCGTAACAATATGCAATTTAAAAGGGTAACTACTAGTATATAATAGTGATAGCAGAAGACAGAAACCTATTAGCTTGCTTTAAAACAAGCATGCACGAATGTGACAATCAAACATAATAGCTCATTGATGTTTAAAGCAACCTATTAAATGTAAAGTAATTAGCCAGTAAAGAAAGTTAAGAGTAGCTGTCTTTCTGTGCACAGACCCTATTAAGTTAAATAAAAGTTAACTAAACTGTTGTAACTATCTTGATTGACTCTTTTTTTTCAATATTAAAATAATTAAATAAGCTACATACTGTATGCTTTGCTTTTGTTTTCCTGATTTTATTTGAAATTTACAGTTTATGTTAACAACTTACACTACTTGATATGGCTTTCTTAAAACACAATGTTTTTGTACAGTATATTAATTTATTTTGAAAGTCCCTTTAGAGTTAAACAGTTGGGTTTTGCCACAGCTTAATATACAAAGCCAATCTCAAGTCTGCTGGGGGGATAGATTGTGCTGACTGACTTGTTTTACTTAAAGAGCTAGAGCGGTCCAGAACTGGGTGCAAAACACAATTTATATCACCTCCTAAAATTAGATTGTGTGTATCAAGACTAGGCAAAATTGAAAAAAAAATCACTGAAATATTGTACATTGTCCCAATTAGGAGCATACACATTGGCCAGGACCACAGACATGTTAAAAAGTTTACTTTGGATTATTACGTATCTGCCATTTTTATCCAATACATTTGACTCCATAACAAACTGTACATTCTACAGCAACGCCCCTAGTTTTGCTATTGAAATTAGAATGGTATATTTGTGTGTAGCCTCCTCTATTAAGTTTAGAATAGTCTTTTTTTTCAACAGATGAGTCTCCTGTAAATATACAATATCAGATTTTAACTTAAGATATGCGAACGCCTTGTTTCGTTTCACTGGGTGATTTAGCCACCGCACATTTCAACTGGTAAAGTTTGTCTTTACTCCATCCATTTTATAGAGGGCTGTCGAAAACATTTATCAGAAGCATCTGAAAGGTATCTGTGGGTTTTGTATGTAGGGGAGTGTTGGGGAGAGAGAAGAAAAAAAAAAAAAGAGAAAAAAATAGGGATGATCGCACACACTTATAAACACGAAACAACACAATATTGAAACCTTGCGTGTAAACTTGCACACACTTCCAGCAACTCCCACTCTTAACTAGATTACCATGTGGGACCTTACGTATAAAACAAAACAATTTGAACAGCTCTTGATGTTTTACTACAAAGCTAACCCATTATTGACCAAATATACTTGAGAACTAGAAATAACAACGAACATCTGCTATAGTGGTAATTTAAAAGTTAACCGGAGAGTGACATTAACATTTGTATTGTATTTGACAGCCCAGTGTACTGTCGTGATTGCCTTCATTTCAATGGCTTTCTTCAAAATATCCTCTTTTTCGGAAAAGTAGTGGCAATTAATCACGAAGGCGCGTGTCAGTTCTTTGTCGTCCACTGGTTTGCTGCGTAGAGTGCAGTGAGTCCCCTCCAGAAGTAGAGTCTTCTCAAGATTCAGGGTATCTTTCAGGAGACTGAGGTCATGCGTCTGCCGTGCTCCCATCCTTCTTTAACTCCCGTAATGCAGAGATTTGAGCGGTGAGACCTCTCCACAAGATCCTCGATTCACTCTCTCAGCAGAGCCAGCTCCTTTTTCACGATACTAAACTCTTTTTCCAGGGTAGTATGAGAGTCGGAGTATCCTCCCAACACAGACTCCAGACCAGTCACACGCTCTTCCGCTGCTTCCACTCTGGCGTTAATGTGCTCCACAGCATTGCGTAACTTTGTCAGAAGCTGGTCAATTTGATTGCAAAGTTCATTTGCCTGTGCAATGGCCTTTTCTTCAATTTTAGCAATTAAATCGCATCAATAGCTTTTGAATAGGACTGCACTGTTATCACTCGCCGGAGCCGTTTCTTTCTTAGGGTGTACTCGCACTATGTACAGTTGCCTTGAACCGGGCCAAAGCACACTTGTCTCCCCTCCCGTCTCCCCCGATGGCCTGCACTCACATTACATTCGGGCCTGGGCACACTTGCGTCATCGATGATGCACTGTTTAGTATGCGCTCTCGCTCAGCACAGTAGATTTCTTTAGTTATATCATTTAAGTCGTTTGATATGCAGTGACACGCAGTCTAATATTTCACCGAACAGATTAGTCACTTTTGATGCTCATAAACAATCATAAAGTCCTTGTGCTGCAGGAATTAGGAGGTTAAGGCGCAGCTGACGTGCAGTGAGGGATTTGCGTCTTTAATAAACTATGACAATTTTGAGTTCATTGAACAGTAAGAATGATTAATTAATCCATATGATGCAGTTCCTTAAAAGTCATGTCTCACTTTCAGTTCAGTGAGCCCAAGTGAACCGCGCTCTGGCCCACCTCTTTCAACCGCGCCAGGGCCGGCCAAGTGAAAAGTGCCTAAGCCCGATTCAGAGCACTCACATTTCTCAAACGATCCGAGAAACGGGCCTAGGCACAGTTCGGATAACATAGTGTGAGTGATCCCTTAGATGCAGCTTGCACTTCGGGGTTAGCATTAGCATGGAGGCTAGTAGCGGATTCCGCCTCCCTATGGTTGCTTCGGCCCTAATTCATCCAGATTCAAGTTGAATTACTCTCAGAACAGCTAGACTCCGACACTTAAATGCTTATTTTTCAGTATAGATAGGCATAAGGTAATAGTATATAAAATAAGAGAAATATTCAACGAAATTTTAAGTTTCACGCAAGGACCTCATCAGTTTGCGTCTTTACATGGCGCCGCTCCAACCGGAAGTCCAAAACAAATAATATAACAATAATCCCAATGAAACACAAAACCCTCAGCACTTATAACTCAAATGAAAGTGAAAGGAAAAATGCAAATGATTTCAGATTCGTCAGATTTGAAAACGGGGAAAAATAATAATGATAATAATAGTACGGGGAAAAAACATAACAAGAGAAAATGAGAATTTGGGCAAAGAAAACTAAAACTTTTGATTCCACCCACGGAGCGGAGGGCTCAAGGGAAATGAGAGGGGAATGGCGAATGTGGAGTGTGGGTGTGAAGGTTGAGGGCGTTGACGAACCCACCTGGTGAGTTGCAGCCACGACTGCCTAACAGGAAACTCCGACACTGTTGACTGCGGGATGAAGGCTTTCGGTAAGTTGATTTTGTTCAGGAAACACTGCACTGAAGTCTTTGGTGACGCACTTCTTCACAGACGTCACAAGCACTTCAGTAACAAGACAGCGGTCTTTGCTCTGTTGCTTCGATACGTACTTTCGCTTTTTGTTTCTCACAGGCAGTCGTTAAGTTTACACTGCTCGCCTCGACATGGTTTCTTTACTCAGTTCAACTTCTCTTTCTTTCGCACACCACATAATGCTGCCCTCTTCAACTCTCCTTGTCTTCCTTTATGCCCTCACCAATTTCCTTTTTGCGGTCCAATGGGTGGAGACCAATTAAACAATGTTGACTGTCATCACAGAAAACACCAACAATCATAAATGCAAGATTATATGCTGTCATGGCTTTGCAATCAAAAAAATGTTGTTATAATAGAAGCCAATGGAGAAAAAACAGCCATGAATATAATGAAAAGGGAGTAAATTTGATAAAAGGGAGTGTATTGCGTTTTTTAAATTTTTTTTAAGATTTTTTTTAAAAATCATTTTTCCATAATATGTCAAAATAAGATGTCCCCAAATATCAGTTCGTTTGCTGAAACACAGAGAAAGTTTTAGCCAAATTAAGCCTTAAAATCACCCCAGAATGGATGAAAATGACCCAACAGCGCACAAGGGGAAAGGTGCACATTCCACCCTTTCTGCAGATGCTGTACAGGCCTCATTTCTGTGAAGCAAATATTCAGCTGTTTGTTCAACTGTTACCCCAGAACTTTTTTCCTGATTTACGAGTCAGGCACAGAATGAACAAGTATTCCCTGTCTACTTTACGAATTTTAGTAAAAACATTTTGTTGTAATTATAAATATATACAAATAAAAATAGGCCATTTACAGCTTTCTAATCTGTCTTATCAATATGACCAAAATAACTTTTTTATGATCAATTATGTAAGAAACTGAAAAACTGGACTGACACAGTTTCAATTTACTATAACTTTACTATAACTGTTAAGCGGCTTTGACACAATTTACATTGTAAAAGCTCTAGATAAATAAAGATGAATTAAATGGAATCTGCTTAAATGTGTACACGTTAATGGACCAAACAAAATATGATCTGATTTATTTTACTTTTAATGTGCATCAAAATTACAGTGTGTGTAGCCAAATGTTTCCAGTGTCTTCACTTTTCAGCTTTTGATGAGAGTTTTTAAGACGTAATGAAAACGGTTTTATTTATTTCAGACCTAATTGAAGAGAATGAGGGGAGTAAAGAAGAGAAACATCATGTCAAAATTGAGGAAAAAACTAATTTACAGACTGATGGTATTTTGAAAAGGAGAGACAAGAATCGTTTCACCTGCATTCAGTGTGGAAAGAGTTTTAGAAGAAAAGACTATCTTAAGATTCACACGAGGATCCACACTGGAGAGAAACCATTCACATGCACTCAGTGTGGAAAGAGTTTCAACCAATCATTATCCCTTAATCAACACATGAGAATCTACACTGGAGAGAAACCATTCACATGCACCCAGTGCGGGAAGAGTTTCAGCAAATCATCAAACCTTAATAAACACACGAGGATCTATACTGGAGAAAAACCATTTACATGCACGCAGTGTGGGAAGAGTTTCAACACATTATCAAACCTTAATAATCACATGAAAATCCACACTGGAGAGAAACCATTCACATGCACTCTGTGTGGGAAGAGTTTCAACTGCTCGTCAGACCTTAATCGACACATGAGGATTCACACTGGAGAGAAACCATTCACATGCACTCAGTGTGGGAAGAGTTTCAACACATCATCAAACCTTAATAATCACATGAAAATCCACACTGGAGAGAAACCTTTCACATGCACTCAGTGTGGGAAGAGTTTTAGCTGCTTATCAAACCTTAATCAACACATGAGGAACCACACTGGTAAGAAACCATTCACATGCACTCAGTGTGGGAAGAGTTTCAGCCAATCATCATCCCTTAATCTACACATGATGAGCCAGACTGGAGAGAAACTATTCACTTGCACTTAAGCCGCAGTCACACTGGGCTTTTCTCCCCATAGACGTCCATTCGTACGCACGCGAATGTGTCAGACCGGAAACGCAAGTTCTTTTAAGTTTCGCAGTTTTCAAAATTGAAACTGCACCAGACGATTTACACTAGAGAGACCGTACACGTGTTCACACTGTGACACGAAGTTTAATTAGTTAACATTTCTGAAAACACAAAAGAGGATTCACACTGGAGAGAAACCGTACAGATCTGATCAGTGTTTACAGAGTTTTGCTTATTCGGTCCAGCTTAAGAAACACATAAACAAAAAGTTGCACACATGACATGAATGCAGCAAAACATTTTATCATGTGCACAGGATGTTTCATGTCTGAATAATGTTTGAAAAGGCTGAGTGATGGTATACTGTTTTCCAAATGTGTTTTGTAGATGTGTTGCGCTCTTCGTGTTTACTGTAAACACAATGATGACGGCTGAGAGAAGAACAGTTTCATAAACATCTGGCAAACAGCACTTCTGTGGCATAAAATCTCTTTGCAAGTGATTTGTACAGGTGCGGATACATCTGTACTCCACTCTCTAGTGTATTCATGTAACTAGTATTCCCCTTCGGGAGGGGAACTTCAATGCTATGTGGAAACTTCCACTATGGGGATTTCATTCAGAAAGCCAATCATCTGAAAGAGTATGTAAACGGGCCAATGAAATGCCAATGAGTTGGCAGCTTTAGCTTGCGCACCTGATGCTCGTTGCAATCAATTTGCTATAAGAGCACAGCACGCACAAAGCCAAGCATCATTTTCACTTCAGAGACTTCAACAGCCTTCTGAGAGAGTTGATGAGGGTTCCTCCAGCTGAGTTTCAGACAGAGAGTGAACGAGAGCGATCTCCCGGTCCAGAGTGTGTGACACGCAGCGGCAGATGGTCGAGCTGGGTTTCTCCCTTGCCTGGCGTCCTTTGGGTCCGGTCCTCCAGAGCGGTATGTATTGTTGCGAATTTCCTAAAAGAGCAACACGGTCGTGCAGCACGTCTTTTTCAAGACGTCGCTCCGACTGTGCGTTTCTGGATGCGGTGGTTTCCTGTCCTCGGATGATGGGCACGAGCACTGCGTTTCATGTCTGGGGGTCCAGCATGTTAATGCGGTGCTCACGGGCAGTGCATGCTATCACTCGGTGGCATGTCTGTTGCGCAGTTAAGATCGCGGTTCGCTCTTGCAAAAGAGCCACCCACCCCAGTTGTCCCCCGCTCCGCGGTGGGCACTCGGGCAGATCTGAGGGTTACAGTAAGAGTAAATCTGCCACCCTCGGGCTTGTGGACCTCTCGCTCCTCCACGCGCTCCATCCAAGCTTCGAGTGAGAGAAGCGCTCCATCTTCGGATGGCCACCCTCTCACTTGATGACACCGAGGCTCAGATGTCCACCGCTGCATCGGAGGCTGGGCTGTCATGCTCTGATGAAAGATTTTCCCCCCTCCGCTCCCTCCCCTCGGGAGCGAGCGCGGCGGCGGCCGATCTTGAAACAGGCATGATAACCGTGCTTTCCCGGGCTGTTTCGGTCGTGGGTCTGGAGATGGTTTATCCCCCAGCACCGCGGCCGGACCGACTAGATGGGTGTATGTGGAGGATTAAAAGGCAAGACCTTCCAGCCTCCCATCCCTTTCTTCCCGGAAGTGCACAGTGGGCTCATGCAGTTTTGAGGGCATCTTTCTCTGCCTGATCTGCGTGCGTGACCCTTGATGGTGGAGCAGCCAGGGAGTATGAGTCGATTCCCCAGATTGAGAGTGCCATCACGGGCCCGCGTGGTGCCTCCTTCTGCTGGAATCAGCCTCAACTCCCGTCCAAAGCGTGTTGGTCCTCTGCCTCCCGACCCAGAGCCCACACAGCCGCGGACCACGCTGCTTCCACCCTGCACGCCAGGGTCCATGCGCGCGCGCTGGCCCAGCTGCACGAGGGTGGTTTCGACCCAGGCTTGTTACAAGCCCCACACCGCACCCGACTGAGCTCCACGGACCTCAAGTCCGCTGCCTGTGCCCCGGGAAGGACGATGGCCACGTTAGTGGTCCAGGAGCGCCACCTCGGGCTAAACCTGGCAGAAATATGCGCGGAGTCGACAAAGTTCACTTTCTTGACTCCCCCATATACCAGTCTGGCCCGTTCGGCAACACCGTTGGGGGATTCACCCAGGAATTCACGGCGGTGCAGTCGGATATGATGGACCATCCATCGGCGGGGATGTAAGACCGCTTCCCCCTTGCCGAACCATCCACATCCACTGCTTGTCGCTGAGAGCGCCCGTCTATGAGTGCTGCTCCGCCCCCGCCTGCGCCTCTGGCCAGCGGCAGCGCCGAGCACCTCACAGGCAACCAGCGCTCCCCGTCCCAGAGTGCCGTTAAGTCCGGTTAACGGACCGCGAAGCGCTCCTGAGACGGGCCATCTGGAGAAGAGGGAACCTGCTCTCTCCCCGGTGGGGGGCCGGGCTCCTCAGAGAAAGCATTTTTCCCTTCCCTGGATGTGATAGCCCGAATACTGCCAGTCTGGGACGCGATGAAAAGCCTTTCAGCTCGCAGGATCGGTGCACTTCGCCAGTGGCTTACGAGGTCTGGGGGGACGGTCTTCTTTCTCTCACACCTCCAGCCCTCCCCTCCGGAGTCTGGGTGTAAGGTGAGTGAATCTCTCACCTCCAGCTCTTCCGCGGGACCCCAGCGCTCCCCAGATCAGCACTCCTACTCCGTGCTGCCCTATTGCTGGTACGTCAACGATCGTAGTGATGCAGTCATTAGCGAGAGCTCTGCCTGCCTGGTTAGCGCGGGCCAGCCCTTCGCGGTGGCTCATATGCACGATCAGACTCGGCTACGCGATTCAATTCGCGAACGGCCTCCCAAGTTCACGGGTGTGTTTCTCACCAGGGTCAGCCCTGTGCCCGCCCCTGTCTTGCGAGAGAAGATTGCTGTCCTCCTGGCAAAGGATGCAATCTAACCGATCCCTCCAGCCGAGATGGAGAGCGGGTTTACAGCCTGTACTTCATCATACCAAAAAGAGCAGTGGGCTATGGCCAATTCCAGATCTGTGCGTTTTGAACCGCTGTCTGCACAAGCTGCCGTTCAAAATGCTTATGCAGAAGCGCATCCTCTGGTGCGTTCGTCCTCTGGATTGGTCTGCAGCAATAGACCTGAAGGACGCGTACTTCATGTCTCCATGCTCCACGCCACCGTCAGTTTCCGCGGTCTGCGTTAAGATCGAGCCTGGCAGTACAAGTCCTCCCCTTCGGGTTCTCTCTGTCTTCGCGGGTCTTCACCAAGCTCGCGGAGGGGGCCCTCGCGCCCCTTCGGCTCGCGGGCATCCGCACACTCAATTATCTCGGTGACTGACTGATTTTAGCCCTCTCTCGGGAGCAATTGATTATGCACAGAGACAAGGTGTTCCAGCACCTCCACCTATTGGGGTTTCAGTTCAACTGAGAAAAGAACAAACTCGTCCCCGGGCAGAGGATTTCTTTTCTCGGGTTGAAGCTGGACTCGGTCACCATGACAGCGCGCCTCTCCTGAGAGCGCGCTCCGCTAATGCTGAACTGTCTGAGAGAGTTAGACAGCAAAATAGTGGTCCCACTGAAATCTTTCAGAGGCTCCTGGGGCATATGGCATCCGCAGCCGCTGTCACGCCGCTCGGATTGCTCCATATGAGACCACTTCAGCACTGGCTTCACGATCGAGTCCCCAGACGCGCATGGCACGCGAGCACACACCGGGTGACTGTCACTACGCTGTGTCGCCGCGCCCTCAGCCCCTGGAACGATCCCTCGTTCCTACAGGCCTGAGTGCCTCTAGGACAGGCGTTCAGAAATATTGTCCATTTGACAGATGCTTTCCAGCACGGGCTGGGGGGCCGTGTGTTGCGGGCATGCAGCCACGGGCTTGTGGAAAGGAACCCAGTTGCATTGGCATATCAATCGCCTAGAGCTGTTGGCAGTGTTCCTCGCTCTCCGCCGTTTTATCGGTGCTGGAGCGACAACACGTGCTGGTCAGGACGGACAGTACGGTGGCGGTGGCGTATATCAACCGCATGGGGGTATCCGCTCTCGCCGCATGTCTCAGCTCGCCCGCCGTCTGCTCCCCCGGAGTCATACGCAGCGCAATCGCTGCATTCCATTTTTCCACACCGAGCTCAACCGTGCAGCCATCCGCTCTCACGGCAGTTTCGCCTGGGAAAATGGGGACTCCACCCCCGACTGGCCAGCTGTTATGGGCTGCGCCTTTCTCTCTAACTCAGAGATTCGTGCGCTCTCGCTTGAGTTCCCCACTTGGCGAACCCTGTAAAGTTCACTGGCTTACAGCTGGCCCCGGGGCGTGCGTAATGCGCATTTCTCCAGTGAGCCTACTCGCACAGATACTGTGTAAAGTCAGGGAGGTCGAGGAACAGCTCTCGTATTGCGCCTCTCTGGCCCAATCGGACCTGCTTTTTACTCTCCTCGTGATGGCCCCTCCCTGGCACATCCCCTGGAAACAGGGGACAGGCACCGTTTGGCACCCGCACCCAGATCTATGCCTCACGTACGGTTTATAGATGGAGTGCGGAGGACTTAGGTGACCTACCGATTAGGTGGATAACACTGTCACTCAGGCTGCGCACCCTCTACGAGGCATGCCCACGTCCTGAAGTGGAGTCTATTCGCTGTGTGGTTAACTTTTTCCCCGAGAAGGAAACCCCGAACATGCCAGATGAGAGTGATGCTGTCCTCCTTCAGTTGACTGGAGCTAAGGCTGTCCCCTCCACTCTGAGGGGTTGGCGTTACGATCATCCCCGCTCTAAGGATGCGGCAATGGCGGCGCGCTGGGAAGTATCGTCTCATCATCCAGTTCCCAGAGGCGCGAGATATGAATATTAATTATTTCTGTTTCCCTCTCATACCCACTTGGAGATCTCTTTTAGGAGAGGTCTGCTCGATCACTCGACTCAGTATCTCCAGGTAGACAGCTCTGCTGGTCGCGTTCGCATCGGCCAAATGGGTGGGTAACTGGGGGCATTTTCGGTCAGCGAAATGTGCCAGCGTGTTGGGCCGGCTCACTCTCACGTTTACCTGAGACCCCCGCCCACCTAGGTGCTTTAGGTTCCTACAGCATTCTTTCAGCTATGTAGTGAACCTGCAAGCGCTGCCAACGGAGGAGGCAGACCCAGCCCCTTTATTTGCTGCGTCCTTCGCGCTTTGCGTATTATACGGACCGTACTCAGCTCTTTTATCTGTTACAGTGATCGGAAGAAGGGAAGTGCCGTATCCAAACAGAGGTTGGAACATATCCACTGAACCGTGAATGCCATCTCCCTCGCTCATCTGAGCCAGGGCGAGCCGTGTCCCCCAGAAAAGAGAGCGCGCTCCTCGAAGCACACATCCTTTGGACGTTAGCACGCGGCGCCTCTCTAACAAACACTGTAGAGCTGCGGGCTGGGCGACACCTTGCGAGATTTATTAATCTTGAGGGGAGCCGATTTCCTCGCGGTAAATGAGAAATTTGGTTAGGTGTTGTAAAACGCTTGCTGCGCCATTCTCTCTAACACGGAGATACGTGCGCTTTTTCGCTCTGTCAGTAAAGTTCCCCGCTGGCGAACCCTGCAGATACTCCTCCGAGGCCCCCAGCATCTGACTCAGCGGAGGAGTCAGGCGCTGGCCCGTTACGTTATTGGTCTGCCCGCTGGTCAGCCCGCGTTCTGGGTATAGGTGCCCGCTATGTGCGATCCCCACAAGGCGATCCCATATGCTTATACTGCCACGGTGCAGTCCCCCCTCACAGGCGGACCCGTGTCTTCCCTCACCGCTAACCATCTTATATCCATATGCGTACTCCCCCTTCTCAGGGCTAGTCCATATGCTCTCTCGCCACTAGTCTCCCCACTTGGGTAGCAGGTGGCCTCCGCAGCGTCCTCCCTATCGGGACTGCACGCTCCCCAACGTACTGTCGTATTAAATTCCTAGAAATTATTCTAGACGCATTTGCGGCTCCCGAAAAATATATCTAAATGCGTAAATCTTCTGTTGAAGTGGGATAAGTAAGGGCCAGGGAACACGTTGGAAGACCGCGCCTCTGGTGACGCAGGTGCGCTCACGCTCTCTTTTGCCTGGCAAACCTCTCATCGGGGGCGAAGGTAAGGTTCAATCATTATGGCGTTTTCCAAACATTTCCCCATAGTGGAAGTTTCCACATAGCATTGAAGTTCCCCTCCCGAAGGGGAACGCTCCGGTTACTAAGGTAACCCTCGTTCCCCGAGGGGGGGAACGGAAAGGCTATGTTCCTTCGCCATAATGATTGCCCCTTAGCTGTTGAGGTGAAAGTCTCTTCCGCTAAAAAATTATGCTTGGCTTTGCGCGTGCTGTGCTCTTATAGCAAATTGATTGCAACGAGCATCAGGTGCGCAAGCTGAAGCTGCCAACTCATTGGCATTTCATTGGCCCGTTTACATACTCTTTCAGATGATTGGCTTTCTGAATGAAATCCCCATAGTGGAAGTTTCCACATAGCATTTCCGTTCCCCCCCTCGGGGAACGAGGGTTACCTTAGTAACCGGAGCATTGTTTTGGATGATGTTCTCTGTCTGACTCCCTGAATGAGAAACAAATCACTGGGAAGACACCGCACATCAAAGAAGGTGGAGCTCCAGGACGGTTAGTTTGCAGTATATCAGGGCCTCAAGTTTAAAAAATAGCTTATTCAATTGTCCTGTGTTGCATCTTTTATTTGTAAAGTTTCTGTACTTTTTAGGTTCAAGATTCTTTCTAGTTTACTACATTTACTTTTTTGAGTAGAATACAAACTTGATGAATATTTTGATTTAGGCAGAGCGACAGGTATTAAGTTTTACAGATATTATGTGGTAAATCAAGATTGGGTGCCTGCATTACTCATCAATGGCTAAATAAAAGTTGTTGTGCTAGCTACCCCAGGACACTGTGACTACTCAGGAGTCCTCATGTCAAGACCTGCCATCTCATTGACTCTTTAACCTTATGGTTTTGTTTTGCATTACTTATATCATGTAGTTAAAGTGTTGTTGTGATTATATCCTAAGTTCTTTATCTTCAATTTTATCCCTAGACATTTGTTAGTTGCTTTGATTGATTGTTCTATGAGTTACATTTTTAATAAATAATTTGCATTCAGACTATTTTGTTGGCTCATCTCTCTTTTATGTTGTTATTCAAACAAGTGGGTCATAACGCTTTGTAAAATGTTTCCAGTTGTATTCGTCATCTTGTCCTTTCAGTCATGAGAGTAGGAACCTAGATTGAGCGGTAAATTGACAACATTGCCTTTCGTCTCAGCTCCTTCACCACAACAGACAATCACATCAACTGCATTACTGCTGCCGCTGCACTGATCCATCCTTTAATGTCACATTCCATTCCTCTCAGAAGTCAAGCCCCGCTCTCGGCCAGCCATCGGCTGACTTCTTTATGCAGCTCAAAGGACAGAGCTGTCCAGGGAGACGCTTGCTAATACCCAGAGTTGGACCACGAGCCAGATGGCCATTCAATCCAGGCGTAGACCTGGTCAGTCCTATCCAGCCTATGACCTCACATGAGAGAGGGATCATTTGTCCCGACTGAAGCCATTTTTAACACACAGATGCAGGAATAATGACTAGCCCATCCCAATAAAGACACTGCATGGCGATAAATGTCTGAACACCATATGACCTTTATTGTTTTAGAAAATTGTATATTATTTATTGAGGAAGATTCAGAGTCCTCTTTTGGTTGGCGTGGGCGTGCCCCTGGCCTTTTTTCTTCTCAGACTGCCATGGTAGCGTCCTCCTGGTTCCCCCCTGCAAAGGAGAGACAGTAAGGCCGGTTAGCCAGCATCACATGCCCTGCTGTTCACATCCATGCTTTGGCTAGCCAAAGAGGAACTGACTTACCAGGGGTGACTCGGTACTGTTTGCCCTCTTGCGCCCCTTCCGTGGGTGGCTTTCTCTGTCCCCCGCCACTGCCGCCTCCTCCTCTTCCACCAAGGCCCTCTCGAAGAGTCTGCGGTGCTCATGTGCTTGCAGAGGGCCAAGGTGAAGTGCGTACAATTTATCTGAGGATGAAATGTCATGACACATGAAGTGAGCCACCTTCCGCCGATCCTCTAAAGAATGTGCATTCTTTGCCTGCGTCAGAGACAGACAGACAGAACCTTTATAGGGTCAAAGCCGCTGGCAGTCATGTCACAACAGGGGCATTGCATTCATACTCATGTGCGTTGCGATGGTTGTCCGGACGTCAGTGAAGGTGGGCTTGCCGAGAAGCCTCATGCTGGTCCACGCAGATTGAAAATATTTGTTCAGGGTCTGGTAGGGACTGGCTCTGGAGGTAAAGAAGAAATAGGTGGCCCGCCTCTCACCCGGGAGACCAGCCCGCAGCTCCAAGAACCTCTGGAACCAGCTGTATTGTTCCTTGTTGAGAGATAACTGAGCAGCGCTGAAGGATCTGTTAGTCTTATGCGAAGTGATCTGATCATGGAAGAAGCAGAGGCAGAGTGAGTGAGTGGGTGAGTGAATACTACCGGTGGCCCCCACCCGCAGAGCCAAGGAGTCACACTCACGTTAATAACGTAGGCTGTCCCATCTGGGCTTCTGGAGGCCTCTTCAACCTCCTGAATGGTCAGATTCTGGAACACGCCACAGCGGTGTCCTGAGATGGAGGTCAGGTAAGCCGTGAGGAATCCATAGAAGCGCCACTGCTGCTGGGTGTTGGGGTTGGACTTGAGGCTATCTGGTAAAATTAGAGAGATTGGACTTTTGCAACAAACCTTATACACCATGCTGTTGGTGCCTCAGAGCGAAAATTTTTATATATATAAAATAGCTAATTTCGCTACACCGCGTCTTATGCGTGTCCACACGGCCAGCAAGAGCCTCTTCTCGTCCGAGTTCATCACCTTGTAAACTGCTGACATGTGCGGCAAGAGCCGGCTGTAGACATTGAGGCAGAGCGCACATTCGGCTATGACCGTCCAAGACAAACGTTGCGTGGGAAAGAGACTCACACGCCGCGTGGAGCGGTACAAAAAGAGCGGTGCACTTCCGCGTCATGCTGCTGGTGAACCTGTTAAAGGGACAGACACCCCCTGCACCAGGGGATTAAACCGATACCTTCAGATCCTTTGGTTCAAACTGTGTTTGCAATACCCATTTTAAAGGCTGTTACGACTTCAAAGGAACCATAAATGTCCATCAAACACGCACCGTTTTGGGCAGCTTCACTGTGCCAGCAGTGGGAGCTTTTGCATGGCTCTTTTTCCTTTTTCCCTTTCAAAGTGATCAGAGTAGTGTATGAGCCCCATCAAACACGCACCAATTTCGGGGCAGCCTCACTACTGCGCCAGCCGTGGGAGCTTTTGCAAGGCTCTTTTTCCTTTTTCCCTTTCAAAGGGATAAGTAGTGTGTGAGCCCCATCGAACATGCACCAATTTTGGGGCAGTCTCACTGCGCCAGCCGGCTTTCTCTTTCTTTTCACAAAAGAATCAACATAGAACCATCGAATGGGTACCAACACAGAAGGGGGGGCTGAAGCCAGCCTAGACCCATAGCCTGCACCGCTGGCCCTGGCGTTTCACCCCGCCAGAGACTCTAATAAGCCCCGGGGGGCCGAGAGGCAGCGGGGATAAACCCAGGGGGTGGGCGGTCTTGCAAACGGGCAGGTCGGATGCAGCAGACATGGGTGGTAAGGGACCCAGCCAGAGAGAGCCTGCACCACTGGCCCTGGCGTAAAACCACGGGCATCAGGGGGGCAGAGCGGCGGACATGCTCAGTCAAAACCAGATGGGCCATCTGGGCTCTTCTCTCACAAATAGAGGCAGGAAGGGGGTGGGGGTTGTGTGCAGAGGGACCCCCCCTCACCTCCCCTGAAAGCACGCCGAAGGCTGGGAAGGAATCAACCGCACCCATAGAGGCCAACCCACTTCGACACACCTTAGAGAGCGGGCCAGGGTGGGGGCCGGGGTGGGTGCCTTCCCTTAGGGCATTATGAGTTCCTGTCAGCCAGATGGTGGTGGGTCCAGGTGCAAAGTCGTCACAACCTAAGTCCACGAATTTACATGTTTCCCGTAATCCCGACGGGAGGTCAGAGACAATTGGGGTCGGGCACGTACCTCCAGGCGCGGGACGTCCCAATAGGTAAGCTGGGAAAGGTGGTCTTTCGTTGGGCAAGGCCTGGTCGTCTAAACAAAGCTACCGGTGAGCCTTGCCAACTCGTTCCCACTGGTCGTTCCAGAGACCCACCGTCTTCCAAATGTACTTTCAATCCAGACGCTTGCTACAAAGACCCACCATACCCCAGACACACTCCACTAGCTCTGTTGAACAAGGCTTGCACAGGGATGGGCCACTTAACCCGGGGGGCCATGGTGGGGGGCGGGAGGGCCTGGGACTATTTCCTTCCATATAACAGTTTTCGACGTGGGCTGGGGTGTACCAACGACACAAAGTTCTACCAACAGTTAATATAACACTTCCATATTTGCTCTGCACTTGGTGTACAGCGAGTGGTGGGCTTCGGACACATTTGCTGAGGGCAGCTGATTTATCAAAGACCCTCCCTTAGGCTTGGGTCTCATCATGCCAGTACGCAGCCAAAGGCTTGCGGGAAACTGACGCTTTGACCCAGGTAGCAGAGCTTGCCAGAGACCCCTCGGGCTTGGGTCTCATCATGCCAGAACGCATCCAAAGGCTCGCGAAAAATGGATGCTCTGACCCGGGCAGCAGAGCTGGCCAGAGACCCCTCGGGCTTGGGTCTCATCATGCCAGTACGCATCCAAAGGCTCACGGGAAACAGACGCTCTTTCCCCGGCAGTGGACCTCACCAGAAACCCCCTGGTTCGTTAAACTGCAAAGCCGTCAAAACCTAAGTCCTTTTTACACCTTCCCTGAAACCTCAATGGTAAGTCAGAGGCAATAGGCTTAAGGCATGTACCTCCAGGCGCGGGACATCTGGGGAAAGGTAGTCTCCCGTCGGGCATATCCTGGCATACTTGGGCCTGGTCTAAACAACTCTACCGGTGGGAGTCTTCACATCGTTCCCACCGGTCAGATCAACCATCTTCCTACCGGACCTCGGTTATTTCAGGCGCTCGCTAGAAAGACCCCCTCATCCCCCAAGTTGATTTTCCCACATAGCAAGAAAGACCCACCATGCCCAAACGGACTTAGTTGATTCAGAGACCAAATAAAATAAATACGATAAACAATACTAGCACCAGAACTGTGACACGGGGAAGTGTATTAGCTGCCAAATAAAGAAATTAAATAGGCTTACAGGACCTGGCATTCCCAGGAAGCATCCCATCCAAGTGCTAACCAAGCCCAACCCTGCTTTACTTCAGAGTTCAGACAAGATCAGGTATACATATTATTTAATTTAATTATTTTTCTGTTCAAAATTCATGCAATTCAATTATTTATACAAATTTTACTTCAGACAAAACATAAAAAAATCTCTGTTACATCATATCTTTACAATAGTTTACAACCCTTTTACATAATATGTTGCAGGTAGTACTCCTTAAAAGGTATAATCACATGAGTAAAACATATATGAGTAAAAACATCATAAAAAGCCTCCTGCATTTCCACTTGCTTAAAATAAAAAAATAGACATTTTAAATATTTCTCCACTTTCCTCTTAAACAATTTCCACACATCTAATAAAGTTTTTTCCTTTTTTGCTACAACCCTTCTCTCCCATATTACACTTTTCATTAAAATCACTAGTAGGTTTATGAGCTTATTATTATTACATTCTTTGTTCACCCCCAACATTACCACTTTTTCCCCACTCAAGATCGTCATCTCTTTCTCCTGTCAAAGTTAAAATAATGCTTTTGCAATTCTCATTAAAATCTTTCAACTCTTTACAATATAAAAACAAGTGTAAAAATCCTTCATCTGCATCTTGACATATTTTACATGTGGCACTTTTCTCCATCCCTATTTTGTTTAAAATTGTATCTGTAAACACTGCTTTACTCCTGATAAAATATTCCAAATTCTCCAGTTTTGTCTGTACATATTTCCAATTTATATTAGCCCATATGTTGTCTTCATTTACATCTTTAAACATCCGTATCCAGTAAGGGTGTGACAAGATCTCGGGCTACGAGATCTCGCGAGACTAAATCACGACGAGAAAATTTCTCGTTGAGGTGAAAAGTTGTCTCGTGATGTTATGATGGAGCATGAGGGTGAATTTAGCACTGAATATTGGACACCGGATTGGATTTGAACAGCACATCAAGTGCTTTGCACACACCTGGCAATGCAGGCTGGCCTCGGAGTTGCGCGTCACTCGTTTGCTTGGGCAGGTAAGTGTGAATAACCGCTCGGAGTTCAAGGGTTGCGGTGTCCAAAAGCAAAGGCTGCTACAACAGCCACACACATTAATCATGGCTCATAACATGCGATGAAATAGCACTTTAAATATGCTTAAAGCCATAATGGTCGTAAACACAAATCGAGTTGGACATGTGGAGTATTCCTATTTCAGTCGTATTATTGAAGTGCAGTACAGACATGTAAAGACGATAATCAAACTATTATTGTTGTGTAGGACTTTTAGTTGCATTTTGCGACAGTATAAGCCATACACACAAACACACGGCTGTTTGACATTATTTTCTGCACCCATCGAGTCAGTAAAGGACCACCAGACACACCCACATCTCCTCCGAGTGTGTGCGCCGCACACACACAATAAACTCCTGGACACACACACACCTGTTGTCATCATCATCATCACCAAACACGCGTTTATGCTGTCCAGAAAAAACACTGAAGCTGACGCCGAATTTTGTGGAAAAGAGTTCGATTCTCATGTGAAACTGTACAGGGGAGAAGCCAGTTGAGTTTCTAGCTAAATATTTAGCAGTGTTTGCATGTCATTTATGGCATAATTCATTAAAATAAATGTAAAATAACAGTCATTACAAGTTAATAAAAAAAAAAAAAACAACTAAATTGTTTTGCATTTTGTGATTTTATTTTTAATTTATTTTTTCAGTTGAATAAAAGTATTTTTCAATCGTATATTAGCAAATATTTAGCAGTGTTTGCATGTTCTTTACTGCATAGAATTCATTAAAATAAATGTAAAATAACTTTCATTACAAGTTGATTTAAAAAAGCTCTTTTTTAGTTGAATAAAGTATTTTCCATTCATGTATTTCATCATTGACGATTTAGTAAAAATAGTGTAAAAATCTCATCTCGTTCTCGTGAACCCAATCTCGTGTCTCGTCACACCCCTAGTATTCAGTACTCATTTGCACCATGTTTCTTAAAAACTCCATTTCTAAAAAACCCATAAACCCTTTTCACAGTACAGTCTTTTCAATTCTTACAGTCACACCTTTGTTTATTTTCTTCCACATTTTCTATTCTTTTTTTAACCATTCTGCAGGTATGGCATTTTAATTATGTCATATTCCTTTATTAAGTCTTGTCTGTTAAAATCCTCCTTTGCTTCATCCATCATGTCAATAACATACTGTACCGGTAAGAATCCTTCCTTAAATTCATATAAAACATCCCTTACTCTTGTTATTCCCACCTCCCACCATTTTCTAAAAAACACCACTTTCTCTTAAGTATGTCACTATTTAAGAATTAAGGCTGATTTAAAATGTTCTCGCATCCTTGTATGTTCAAATGTACACAAGTTAAAAATTTCCCCCATGCTCCAATCAATTCTTTATAAAAATCTGACCCTCTGTCATGATTTTTTTTATCCTCGTCTCCCATATCTCCCATATTAAAATTGCCACTTTTACTTAAAAAATATTCCATTGTTCTTTTCCATGCTGCCTTATTTTCTTCATCCAAATATTTCCTTACCATTTTCACTCTTAAGCTGTTTTTTCTTTGCTCCACGTCTATTAAACCTAGTCCCCCTTTGCCCACTTCTCCAATTAACGTTGCATATGCTATTCTTGGAGACTTCCCTTCCCATAAAAAAATCAAAAAAACTTTTTTTCAGCCTTTTTTCCATCCATAGTGGCATTGATGACACATATAAAATATGCCATAATTTAGAAACCATTAAAGCATTCAAAATTAAAACCCTCCTCTTCAATTTTAAAGACATTCATTTCCAATACCTCAGCTTTCTTTCAATCCCTCCTAACATTTCCTCCCACATAGTTTTAATGCTTTATTTTCATCTCTCCCAATTACAATGCCTAATTTTTTTATTTCATCCATTTCCTTAAATGTAAAATGTCCAGATAAAGCCTCAGTTCCTCCAAATCTCAAATATACTGTTTTATCTTCATTTATTTTAGCTCCTGAACCCTTGCAAAAATCTTGTACTATTTCCATTGCTTGCTTTACACTTGCCAGATCTTGTAGTATTAGTGTAGTATCATCAGCATATTGAAATATTCACTCCCCCCTCTACCTCTATTCCTTTTATTCTCATATTTATTCTCTTATATGGTTTTTTTTCAGTTTCTCTTCTAATATCACTGTTCTGCTAATATCCACATTTCCTTCTGTTACCTTTTCCATTTCATTCTCCCATTCTTTGTTTAATTGTCTTTCTTTAGCTCGTTTAGCTTTCTGCATTTGCTTTGAACATTCTATTGAAAATCTTTTGGCCTCTAGTTTTACATTGTCCCACCACACACTTATTTCTTCATCATATAACTCATCATTTACACTATTAATAATAATATTTTCCATTTCAATTTTATAAAAATCATTCTTTAAAAGCTCTGTATTAAAAACCCACACACCTGGTCCTCTTTCAACTCCAATGAAATCCATCATTACATACAAAAAATCATGGTCACTCCAACTAAAAATCTTGTAAAAAATCTTTGAAATAAAAGCTTCTAATCTTCTTGTACATAAAACATAGTCTAATCTACTTTGTTTAAAACTGTATTCACCCACTGCCTTCTTGAGTATTCTCTTTTAGCTCTGTTTCTCTCTCTCCATACATCTACATATTTTTGTTTTTCTATCATATATATCAGTTCTTTTCTTCCAACATCTGCTCTATAAACCATATAATCGTCTACATCTATCCTTTCTAAAACAGTATTAAAATCTCCTAAAACAATAACATTATTCCATCCACTCATTAAAACACTTAGGTCTTTAAAAAAAATAACTCTTTCCAAGTCTTCATTTGGAGCATGTATGTTACATATTGTTTTTTCTTCACCCTTATTTATAATTTTAACAGTTAAAATCCTTCCACATGTATCTTTAAATAAAACATCAAATGAGTATCCTATTCCCCTTCTAATTAGTATTGCCATGCCTTTTTTCTTATTTGGGTCATTGTTATACAATATTTCCCCATCCCAACATTTTTTTAAATCATTAATATTTTTTTCATTCAATCCAGTCTCTTGTATACATGTTATATCACATTTTTTTTGTTAAAGCAATTACATTTTCAAACTTCACTTTAGATGACAGCCCTCTTACATTAATTGAAACCAAACATAAGTTGTTCATTAGAAATATAAAAGAAAACAAGCCATGCAAACAAAAGAAAATCCAAATCAAACAAACCATCAGTCATTTGTAGTCTTTTTTATGATCCAAAATCTTAGGTCAGTTTTTTGTTTCGCTTTTGCTTCCTTTCGTAATTTTTGTTTCTTAAACACTTGCTGAATATTTATTTGTACAGTTTTTCTGCGCCTTCTGTTTCTGCTGTCTATTGTTCTGTCTTTAGTCCCAATATTTATTTTATCTTTATCATCTTTGCTTACCTCTTCTTCATTTCTGCTTTCTGTAATTTCACCTGCTGCTCCTTATTCTTTTTCCATGTCCTGTCCATTGTCTTTCTTTAGATGTTGTGCCTTAGTCTCTACTGTATCTCCTTCATCCTCTTCGCTCATGTCCTCCTCCTCTTCTTGTTCATTTAAACCATCCGGTGTTAATTCCTGTGCTTCATCTTTCCTGTCTTCATTGCTTGATTTCTCCATTTGTTTATGCATTTCCATTTCTCCATTCTTTTCCTCATCCGATTCACAACTGCACCACAATATTGTCTTGGCGCAGCCTTGGCACCGTGGGACTTTACAGTCCCGCGCAAAATGCCCCTGCTCCATACATTCTCTACACACAAACTGTGGGCAGTCTTTTTTTTCATGTTCAGTACTTCTACATATTCTGCATGTTTTTATCTGCTGATCATGTATCACTCTAAAATACTTTGGTCCTTCTGTATCAAATTTGACATTGTATGGAAGAGTCATGACTTCTTTCGGAAATCTCATCCTGATAAACCTTGTTCCATCTGCCACAGTTGTTCCTGGATGATATCTTCTTCTCAGTGGGAGAATTGGACTAACTCCCCAGTCCACCAGCTTTTGGATGATTTCACTATCCTGAATATATAGTTGGGTAAATTTAAAAAAGAGACCATTCTCTCAGTTGCACAGAGTTTTGATATTTCACAAAGTTGTTGGTTAATCATTAGTCCATCCATTAAATGATCACAGTCCGTTTCATTTTCCATAGTTAGTTCATAGTCAAAATTGGATTTTTTCCTCAGTCTAAACAATTTTCCAATTCCAGTCTTTTCTTCCACAGCCTTTATAATCATAATTACGGTCATATTTTCAGGATCTTTCACAGTCATTGTCAGAGTTGTTTCTTTTTTATATTGTCTCTGAAATCTAGCTTGACTTTTCAGTTTGTTTATCATCTCATTTCTTTGACTTGTTTGTTGTCTGTTTTTCAATCGTTCAGCAATTGCTTTACCTTTAGTTTGTTGTGACTCTCCACTTCCTCCTCTGCTTGTCTCTGATCTATTTTTCCTCCTCCTTGCCACAACAGTTGTCCATGTGTCATTATTGTCATTCTCGTTGTTTGAGTCCAGTGCATTGCTATCTTCATAAGTAGCTTTGTCCATGCTGCCGTAGTCCATATTCAGTTCTTGTTCCTTTATTGAAGTATCCATTCTTTCAAAAGGTTTAAACCCCAAACAGGTAACACTGTCTGGGGTTTAACTGAACTTAGGCACACTTAGGCCCGGTAACACAGACTTTGCCAACTGCACGCGCCAGGCATGTGTACCGTTGGTGACCAACCTGGCTCTGGTGCTGGGGGTTATGGTAGGAAATAGTCCCAGGGCCTGCGGTGGTGCAG
>CAIGQZ010033217.1:778924-802341 GCA_903798205.1 Danio tinwini
TCTTTTAAATAACCAGATCTTGACAGCTGATATCACTTACGGCCATACCACCCTGAGGGCGCTAGTGAGTAGTGTGTGTCAGGAAGTGTGTGACCACAGTAGGTGAGGAAGGCTCACCAAAGCTTTTTCCTTAGTTTGTTTTGTTTTTGATTTATTTTTTTTGAGCAGTTTTTATTTTTCCCTTTTGAAATTTTTCTTTAATCCTCCCGGCAGCTTGTGCTGTTTGGGAGGATTCACTTTTTTTTTTACAATGGACGGACAAACGGAAACAGACAAGGCAATGGCGGACGGTGTACGAGACAAGGAAGACAATGGACTGGCTAAAAGACAACGAGATGGAAAAGAAATAAGTAAGGATTTTACAAAACGAAGATATTTAAAAGAAGCAACTGTGACAGTGAGTGTGGGAAACATAAGAGATGTAAGAGCAAGTGAAGTGATAAAAGCACTGGAGAAGAAGATTGGATGTGGGAAAATTTTAGCAGTGAGACCAAAACAAACAACAGATTATGAAATTACCCTGGAATGTGAAGAGGATACTGAAGATTTGATGGATGGATTGGACATTAATGGAGCAATTTGTGAGGTTAAAAGACTGCAAAACAGAGAATATGTTGTCTCTTTCATGCACCTGCCTGTTTACATTGCTGATGAAAAAATTATTGAAAAATTGGAAGGCTGGGGTGTTGAACCCAAATCAAAGATCAGAAGGCGCTGCTATCCGGGCACAACCATAGAGGACGGTACAAGGTATGTTAAAGCCTGTTTCCCAAAAGAAGTTGCCTCCCTCCCATACAGCACAAAAATCGAAACAGAGGATGGCCCACAATATTTTAGAGTAATGCACAGCCATCAGGTGAAGACTTGTCGGCTGTGCATGAGCCCCGAGCATGTGGTGAAAGACTGCCCTGAATATAAGTGCTACAAGTGTGGGAAGCGGGGGCACTTCATGAGAAATTGTGATGCGGTGGTGTGCCCGGATTGCAGCGCTGTTTTAAACAAATGTGAATGCTGGATAGAGGAACAAGAGGAAGAGCAGCAGATGAACGGGCAGGTGCATGAAAGAGACAGCAGCGAGCAAGAAGATGACACAACAGTACGGCCAAAGGAGAAGGACATCACAAGTAAACACACTAAAAACCAACAACAACAACTTGAAGAAAAACAAGAGCAAACACAGGAGAGGGAGGAAGTACAGACACAGATGGAGCAAACAGAGACTTTACAATGTGAGATGGACAAGATGAAAGATGAAAACAAGAAGGTTGATGAACAGACGGATGCACCAAAAGATGACGAAATGAGGTCAAAGATGGACGAAAGAGTAAGATCGGATTTGATGGATTTAGATAAAGAAGAGGATGAAGAGCGAATGGAGGTGGGAGAAAAAAGGGGAGAAGGAAAAACAAACTTGACCAAACCAGAGACAAGAAGAAGAAGAAGAAGAAGAACACTAAAGGTAACACCGAATCTTCAAGTTAACAGAAGGAAAAAACTATTTCTAGAGACAGCGGGCAAAAACAGATTTGAACTTTTGAGTGACTTTGAAGAAATGAACTGAAATGATGGGTTTTAAAAAGGTTTTTATTCTTTTAATGCTTTTAAGGATTGTTACTTTTAATGCCAGAGGACTTTTAGATGGAAGAAAATTTGATAAAGTTAAAGAAATGTGTAAGAATGAGGATGTTATTTTATTACAAGAAACAAATTGGAAAGATGAGAGGATGAATGAAATAAGAAAAAGGTGGAATGGAGAAATGTTATACAATAATGGTGACGGTAGACAAGGAAGAGGGGTTGCAGTTTTAATTAATGAAAAAAGTGAGGTGACGTGTAACAAAATATATAATGACAATGAAGGAAAATGTTTATCATTTGAAATGAAGTATGAAGAAAAAACAATAATTATGATTAATGTTCATGCACCAACAGAAGAGAACCCAAAGAAAGAGTATTTTAACGGTTTAAGTAACCTGATAAAAAAACATAAAGAAGTTATTATGATGGGGGATTTTAACACTGTTTTTAGCAAATTGGAAATGGGAGAGGGAATGGTTTTTAAAATAGATAAAGGAAGAAGAGAACTGAAATTATTAATGGAAGAAAACAATATGATTGATGTTTGGAGAGAAAGAAATGAAAAAAAGAAAGAGTACTCAAGAAGACAGTTAGTAGGAAATTTTATGTGTAAAACAAGAATTGATTTTATTTTGTGCACAAGGAATGTTGAAGATTTTATTGGAAATATTAAATATGAGGAGACTAGTTTAAGTGACCACAAACCAATTTTTATGCAGTTAGACTGGAGTAAAGTGAAAAGAGGGCCAGGAGTGTGGATTTTAAATACAGATGTTTTAAAAAACGAAGACTATATTTTAAATATTCAAAGAATAATAGAAGAAGAAAAGAAGAATGAAATATACACAGAGGATAAAAGATTGTGGTGGGAAAGTGTTAAATATCTTATAAAAAAATATACGATAAATTACTGCAAACTAATACAGAAAATCAGGAGAAAGAAGGAGAGAGATGCAAAGGAACAATTAGAGACGGAATTAAATAAGAATGGGAAAGATATACACAAAATTAAAGAACTTGAAGGAATATTAAAAGACATAGAAGAAAAAAAATATGAAGGGGCAAGATTAAGAAGTAAAGCCAAATATACAGTGGAAGGAGAAAAGTGTACAAAGTTTTTCTTTAACTTGGAAAAAAGTCGGGGGAAAACCAAAACATTTAAAGAATTAAGAAGAGATGATGGGGTAGTCATAGATACAAACGATGAAATAATGGAAGAAGTTAAAAATTATTATGACAAATTGTTTAGTACAGAAGGTGTGATAGAGGAGGATAAAGCAGACTTATTAAAACAAATAAAAACAACAGTAGGAGAGACAGAAAAAAAGGAATGTGATGAACGAATAAACGAGGAAGAAATAAAAAGAGCAATAAACGAGTTAAATAAAAATAAAAGTCCAGGAATAGATGGGTTGGGGAATGAGTTTTATATAGTTTTTAAAGATATATTAACCGGGATTTTAAAAGAGGTATACGAGGAGATTTTTAAAGAAGGAGAACTAAATGTTAGAATGGGAATGGGATTGATGAAACTGATATATAAAAGGAAAGGAGAAAAAAACGATTTAAAGAATTACAGACCAATAACAATGCTAAATACAGATTTTAAAATTTTATCTAAAGTTTTAGCCAACAGACTTAAAGAAGTAATGCCAAGTATAATAAAAACAAACCAGGTATATGGAGTAAAAGGAAGAGATATAGCGGACACAACAATTAGCATTAAAGATACAATAAGATACATGAACGAAAAGAAAGAAAGAGGGTTTTTAATTAGCTTGGATTTTGAAAAGGCATTCGACAGAGTTGAGCACTGTTTCTTATTTGATATTTTAAAGAGATTTGGATTTGGGGAGAATTTAAAAAAATGGATTAAAATTTTATACAATGGAGCAACAACAAGAATTAAATTTAATGGTTTTTTAACAAAAGATGTAAACATCACAAGATCAATCAGACAAGGGTGTCCGCTATCAGCACTTTTATATTCATTAGTGGCAGAACCCTTGGGATTAATGATGAAACAAGATGAGGAGATAAAGGGAATAGGAATGGAAGGACAAAAAAACTAAAATATTTCAATATGCAGATGATACGACACTTTTAATTAAAGATATTGAAAGTGTAAAGAAAGCGATGCAAATAGTGAAAAAATACTGTCGAGGATCGGGAGCAAAAATAAATGAAAGTAAAACAGAATACATGAGATTTGGAGGGGTAGTAAATTTAGCAGAGATGTTCACTTTTAAAGAAACCAAAGAAATCAAGATTTTAGGAGTTTTAATGGGGAAGGATGAAAAGAAAGCAGATGATACAATGTGGGAGGAAGTGCTTGGAGGGATTGAGAGAAGACTAATATTCTGGAAAATGAGGACATTAACATTAAAAGGGAAGGTTTTAGTGTTAAATGTTTTAATGGTGTCAAAAATATGGTATAACTTATATGTGTCTGCAATGCCGATGTGGGTGGAAAAAAAGGCTGAAAAAATGTTTTTTAGATTTTTTATGGAAGGGGAAACCACCAAAAATAGCACATGATACTTTAATAGGGGAAGTGGATAAGGGAGGACTGGGGTTGATGGACGTGGAACAGAGAAAAAATAGTTTGAGAGTCAAAATAATAAAAAAGTACTTGGACCAAGAAAATGAAGCAACATGGAAGGGAACTATGGGATATTTTTTAAATAAATGTGGTAATTTTAATTTGGGAGACAGTATTTTATGGATGAAAACAAGAAACTGGATGGCCGAGAGGGTGCCAGATTTTTATAAAGAGTTATTGAGAGCATGGGGCAAATTTTTAAACGGTGTACATTTTAAACCTCTAGGGAGGGAGAACATTTTAAATCAGCCTCTTTTCTTAAACAACTGCATTTTAAATCAAGGTAGGGGGATTTTTTTAAAGAAATGGTGGGAGGCAGGAATAGTTAAAGTAAGAGACATTTTTTATGAGGTTAAAGAAGGATTTTTACCGATACAATGCATAATTGATGCCATGGAAGAAGCAAAGGAAGAATATAGCAGACAAGAAATAAAGAATAAGTATGAAATAATTAAAGCTGCAATTCCTCAAGAATGGATTCAAACAATTGAAAGTAAAGAAGATGACATTCAAGGAATGGAAGTATATGTGAGAACAGGAGAGAAATTGAATGATTTTAAGGGATGTACTGTGAAAAGTTTTTATTGTGTTTTTAGGGATGCAGTTTTTAAAAAACCTGTGGCAAATGAATACTGGGTGCAAAAATACGAGATAACAAATGAGAGCAACATATGGGAAAACATGAGAGGTATTTTTATACAAACAAAACTGGCCAATTTGGAATTTTTTATTAGACACAGAGTGATTTTTACTGATGCTGTTTTAAACAAAATTGGGATGGAACAAGATGCAACATGTAAAGTGTGTAACGAAGATGATGAAGTGTTTTTACATCTGTTTTTAAATTGTAAACAGTTGGATGATTTTAATGAAAAATGTAAAGAAATTATTTCAATTTTAAAAGGGGAGGAAGAAACGGATTGGAATAAGGTTTTAATGCTTGGAATGGGAAATGAAGGTACATGTAAAAACAAAAAGCTAATTAATTTGCTAATAATGTTGATGAAAAGCGCAATATGGGAAAGAAGGATTGTAATGAGGACGGAAAAAGTACTATTGAATGTATGGAACATTTTTAAAAGAAAATTTGAAAAGTATGTGCAATGTTTGTTTTATTATTTTACTCATGAAAAAAATGTTGATGTTTTTTACAATGTTTTTACAGTTGAAGTCTGTGAGATTTTAAAGAACTGTGAACTGGACTTATCTTTTTTAAAGGACTGAAAGGAACATGGAAATAGCACCATCCAACAATGAACTTATATTGAAGTAAAAAAAAAAAAAAAAAAAAAATCTCGTAAGACCTCAGAAGTAAAACAGGGATGGGCCTGGTTAGTACTTGGCTGGGAGACCGCCTGGGAATACCGGGTGCAAAAAAAAAAAAAAATGCATATACCTGATCTCGTTTGAACTCAGAAGTAAAACAGGGTTGGGCCTGGTTAGTACTTGGATGGGAGACTGCCTGGGAATACCAGGTGCTGTAAGCTTATTTAAGTCCTTCATTTGGCAGCTTACAAACTTCCTCGTGTCACAGCTCTGCTGCAAGTATTGTTTGTCGTACTCATTTTATGTCCATGCGAGCTAAGCTGCGCTTGGGTCCTGGTGCTGCGCCTCTTTTAAATAGCCAGCTCTTGACAGCTACTTTGGCTTACGGCCATACCACCCCCTAAGGGCGCTATAGAGCAAGAAGGAAGTGAGTTGGCAGCAGTAGGGAGAGGAAGGCTCTCCCCATTTTGTTTGTCTACCTTTTTGTTTTTTTGACATTGAGTGTTTTTGTTTTGTTTTGAACTTAGTTTTCCTTTAAAAAACACCTAACAGCAGCATTTTGCTGACTGGAGGGTGGTTATTTTTTACATTTTTAAACATGGACAGACTACCTGGCAACGACATGGAAATGGAGAGACTAACACGAAAGGAAAAAGAAAATGGACTGGATAATAGACGAAGAGATAAAGAAATTGGATTTGACAACAGACGAAGAGATAAAGAAAATAGATTTGACAACAGACTGAGAGATAAAGAAAATGGACTGGACAACAAACGAAGAGGTGAAAAAGGTATGGATAATCAAGAGATACAAAGAAGAGTTTACACAAAGGAAGCAAAAGTAACTGTGGAAGTGGAACATGTGAAAGATGCAAGAGGAGCTCATATAATAAAAGCAGTCATGGAGCTGATCGGAGAAGGAAGAATTCTGGCGGTGAGACCCAAACAAACAAGACAGTATGAGGTAACAATGGAGACTGAAGATGACACTGACATTTTAATAGACAATGGACTAACAATTAAAGGTGTAAAATGTGAAGTAAGAAGATTACAAAACAGAGACTATGTTGTTTTGTTCATGCATCTGCCTGTTTACCTAGCTGATGAAGAAAATTTAAATAAGCTAGAGGGATGGGGAGTTTTCCCTATAACTAAAATTCAAAGAAGATTGTATCCAGGCACAAACATAGAGGATGGAACACGGTTTGTTAAAGCCAGATTTCCAAAGGAGGTGGTCTCCCTACCGTACAGCACCAAAATGAAGACGGCGGAAGGGCCACAGTATTTTAGAGTCATGCACACCAATCAGGTAAAAACCTGTCGACTATGCATGAGCTCAGACCATGTGATGAAGGAATGCCCAGAATTCAGGTGCCACAAATGTGACGAGAGAGGACATTTTGCAAGACACTGTACAGCTGTGTTGTACCCGGATTGTAATTCGGCCTTAAATAAATGTGAATGTTGGATAGAAAACGAGGAAGAACAGCAGGTAAACATGCAGATGCATTAAAGAAACAACAGTCAATTAGAAAAGGAAACCACAACGAAACAGCATGATGATATAACCGAAAACAAGGACAAAACTGAAGGAAATGACCAAGAGGAGCAAGCTCAACTGAATAAAGACTTAGAGACGCAGAGGGACTTATTTGAAAGTCCACAGGACACAACACAAATGGAGCCAAAACAGGGCAAAGGAAGCAACAAACAAACGGACACATTGCAGGAGGAAACTGAATAGACACAAATGGACATAACGGAGAGTTTACAAAGGGATTTGGAAAAAATTTAACAAACTGAAAAAAGAAGTAAGGAACGAGACACAGCAAAAGACGAAGAAGAAGAGGAGGAAAAGCATATGAAAAGGAGAAGGTCAGTTAAACCTAGACCCAATTTAGAAGTGGCAAAAAGAAGATTTTTAAACAAAAACTCAATAGAAACTAGAAATGTTTACTAGAGGATCTGGAGGAGATGGACTAAAAAAATTAAATTGTTTATTTTTATATGTTTTATGTGTAGCGCCTACTCAGTGGTGTTTGATTTAGTACTAGTATTAAGCGCTTCGAAATCGCCTGGACCAGCAATCAGAAGAAGGGATTCGACTTGAGAGCAAAAAAAAAAAAAAAAGTAGAATATGTATTAGTATATTTTGCCAATTACACAGTTTAAAAGAGAATAAACCAGTCACTGAAAATTAGAAAAATTGTCTGTAATAATAATTTCACTCAGATACTAAAATAAAATTTGCAGTAAGTACAGAAATAACAAAAATATATTTACAACAAGTAATTTGAATAGTAAGACCACAAAATAAGGTAGAAAATGTCAAAAGTTAAATACAAAGTTCAGAAAACTCAAAAAATCAGTATAATTCAAACTAATAGTCCAGTGCTCCGTTCAGGCTCAGATACAAAAAGGTCTGGGCTCTTAATGTCCATTTCAGTTCAAGGGAAAGAAAGAAAAAAATATAGCAGTGTTCCTCAAAGATGAAAATTTAAATCCCAAAAAATTTGGAAAAAAATATGTGTGTAATCCACAAAAAATCCAGGTAGCAAAACTTAGAAAAATATAAATCAGATATTGAGTTGATCCTACCAGATTCGATGACTGACCCCTTTTTGTCTCTATCACCAGTCACAAAATGATGGGGTGGCTCGCCAGTACAAACCAGACAGAATGCTCAGCATGGACAGTTTCAATCACTTCAAAAGTCTCTTCAAAGTGGGAAGAAAAAAAAAACAAACCAAAAAAACCCGGCCTTGAAACAACAAAGCCAAATTAAGCATTAGTTTTCAGTTGTCTGAATAAATCATCTCAAATTTTAAATGAATTGTTTGTCTAAATTAATTACACATACACTGAAACACATATGCTAAATCACCATGTGCTCGTACAATACATTGCGGTCTATGTACAGCATTAGCAAAGCTAGCATCCATCTGATACACATTTCACATGAAGAATTATTTTCAACCATAAAACTTTTCGAACAGAACACATCACAAACCTTTAAATAAATATATACACACTTTTTACACTCGTTGCTTCACATTTCACAAAGTTATAGCTTTTAAACTTTTAAATAACTCATCTTCTGAATGCTTTTCATCACAATTCACAGTATGTGAATTTAAAATAATCATATACATATTTTGTAAGAATCAGCACTTACCAAGAACAAATGTAGATGATAATGAAAGGAAGGAAAAAAGGAAAAACAGCTTTCTGAGGGAATAAATGTTAAAGTCTAATATATTTGTCAGGTCTCCTCTCACTTTTGTCAGTTGTTGAGTCTCAAAATGTCAAGTATTATTGTTAATTTCTCACAGTATCAAATTAATATCAAGCTAACTTGTTAATAATCGCTGGATTATTAAGCCGTGTACATGTTTTGAGCTCGCGCTCTCTCGTTCAAGTGCATTCTCTCGCACTGTCTGCCTGTGCGCACATTCAACAGGGGCGGAACTAACCTCCGGCCTTTCAGGTTAAAAGTCTCTAAGGAGTTTTAGTCTTTTTCTTCTTATCTTTTTGTTTGCAGAGCAATCATTTTTTTTATTTATATTTCTTCCTAAAAATTATTGTAAAAATCATAAGATAAATATATATTAATCACTTATGTAAGCTAGATTATTGATCTGGGTTACATTCTCCCCTCCTGAATATATGCAGGTCCCTCTGCATGCTTGAATTCAGATGTTTTCAACAGTAGAGTATTTTCTTGACGGACTTGAATCTTCCATAGAGGTAGTAATTGCAGTACCCAGACTGGAGAACAGGGACTGAATAACTAAACAGAAAGGATTACCCAGTTATGAGTAATTTAGTCTGTTTGGGGGTTCACCTTGTCTTCTTGATCGTCTGAGACTTTTAGTTTCAGTTCCTTTACTTTGGGTCTCCTGAGATTCTCTCGAAGTGCCAATTTCTCTATGAGTGGGATTAGTAGCCTTTTCATCTTTCCTGTCTGAGCTTTCAGAGAATCCAACACCATTGTCTATTTTTTCCTGACCTGTCATCGGAACAATCTCTTTTCCAGATTCATCAACCATGCTCTCGTCAAGGACTTAGATTTCTGACAGATCTGATAGGTTGCTCTCTACTGGTAGCTCTAACACATGACAATCAGTTTCCGCTGGGTTGAAAGTTTCCACGTCAGGTAAGTTTTCTTTATCAACAAGTTTTATTGGTACAGGACGTTCTTCACCCTTTTTCATCCCAGGTTCAGCAACAGATAAGTTAACTGCATTTTTACTCCTGGAAGATGGCTTAAGTCCTGAGGTAGACAAAATTCTGGTGTCAACTGCGAACCTCTCAGGATCATAATAGTCCACAGAAGCATATTCTGATTCTGAATGTTCACTCAAGTTCTCAGAGTCCTCAGGTTCCTCGGCACACTGAGCTCTGGTTCTCGGTTTCTGCATCACTTTTCTTTCAACAGGTGTGTCTGGTGCATTTGCTGATAGAAATCCACAAGGCAACAACAGGTTCCTGTGCAGAGTTCTCAGAGGTCCATCCTTTCGGGTTTAACTGTGTAAACTGGTAGGTCATCTGCTTTCTTTGTCACCACATAAACATCTGTTTCCCACTTATCTGCAAGTTAGTGTTTGCCTTTCAGACGGACATTCTTCACCAACACACGATCACCGACCTCAAGAGTAGAATTAACTACATGTTTGTCATATCTCTTTTTTGTTTCGTCCCGCTACTTTGTTGGCATTTTCCGTTGCAACTTTGTAGCTCTCTTCTAGTCTGCTCTTGAGACCTTGGACATACTTGGAGTGGGATTCCGTCTGTCCATTTACTACAGGTAAGCCAAATGCAAGGTCGATTGGTAGTCGTGGTTGTCTCCCAAACATTAGTTCATATGGAGTGAATCCTGTTACATCACTCTGTGCAATTGTATGCATGCACTAGAGGTTTGACATAATCCTTCCATCTCGACTTTTCCTTATTGTTCAAGGTTCCCAGCTTCTGTAGAAGTGTTCGGTTGAAGCGCTCTACTGGATTGCCTCTAGGATGATATGGGGAGGTTCTAGTTTTGGATATTCCAGCCACTTTGCACAGCTCTTTAATTGTGCGAGACTCAAAGTCTGTACCTTGGTCGCTATGGAGCTTTTCGGGGAATCCATAGTGCACCAGAAAATTATCCCATAAACACTTGGCTACAGTTTGGGCTTTCTGGTTTCGTGTTGGTACAGCAATGGCGTATTTGGTGAAGTGGTCAGTCATCACCAATATATCCTTGGTGTTACTTTGGTCCGGCTCTAATGACAAGAAATCCATACAAACAAGCTCAAGCGGTCTGTTGGTTCTGATGTTTACCAACGGAGCGGCTTTCTCTGGTAGAGTTTTTCGTCTAGTACACCGTTCACATGTTTTGATCTTTTTTTCTACAGCTGCGGACATCTTGGGCCAAAAGAATCTTGATCGAACGAGGTCAAGAGTTCGCTCGACTCCCATGTGACCCATTTCATCATGGAGTTCTGTCAAGACTATTTCACGAAGATCAGCCGGCAGAGCTAGCTGGTAAGACGAGTCTCCGTGTTCTTGTCTCCTCCTAAAGAGTACACCATTTCTCAACTCCAGACGACTTCATTCTCTAAACCATGGAATTAATTCAGGTAGAGTGGTCTTAAAACAGACTCGACAACAATTCTAATTTCTGGATCTTCTCTCTGTCTTCTCAGGTTCTCTTCAGACAGTTGGGGAATCTCTGTGATTTGGTAAGTATTATCCTGTTAAAATGCTTGAGGTAAGGCATCCACATCAACAGTTATGGATTCCACTAAGGTCACTGAGGGGTGTAAATGATCAGGATCATTACAGGATTCATCAATTTGATGATGCTCACAAATAGCTTTCACTTCCTCCTCTGAAACAAGCATTGATTGTTCGTTTGTCAGGTGCTGGTGTGTAAACTGTCTGATTCTCTCCCTCTCTTTCTGTGTCTCCAAGTCATCTGGAATCTCTGTCTGTGGTCGTCTAGAGAGTCCGTCCGCATCCTGGTTTCTACTCCCAGCTTGGTAACGTATCTTGAAAGTAAATGTTGACAAGCTTGACAACCATCTGTAGCTAGTGGCATCTAATTTTGCAGAGGTCAAGAGGTAGGTCAGTGGGTTGCTGTCAGTTATCACCGTGAACTCTGCTCCATAGAGGTAGTCATTGAACTTTGTGGTCACAGCCCATTTTAATGCCAGAAATTCTAACTTATGGGCAGGATACTTTGACTCACTGCAGGTAAATCCTCTACTTGCAAAGGCGATGACTCTCATCTGCCCATCTTGGTCTTGGTATAGTGCTGCGCCTAGGCCAGTGGTGCTGGCGTCTGTGTGCAACACATATGGGAGTTTGGGGTTGGCAAATCCTAATACTGGAGCATATGTGAGTTTGGTTATTACTTTATTGAATGCATGCTGACATTCTTGAGTCCATCGTTCTCCAAATGGTTTCTTCGGATTGAAGTATTGCTTTTTTGATTCTACCATTTTCTTTCGATTCTCTTTTTGGAGTGGAGGGTACCCAGCAGTTAGACCATTGAGGGGTTTCAAAATTTTCGAAAAGTCTTGTACAAACCTCTGATAATAACCAGAGAAACCAAGGAAAGATCTGAGCTCCTTAAGATTATTTGGTCTTGGCCAGGTTTTAAGAGCTTCGACTTTTGCTGGATCAGTTTCAACTCCGTGCTGGGATACTATGTGGCCCAAGTATTTGACAGATGTTTGGCAGAATTTACATTTATCTGGCAAAAGCTTCAATCCGAATTCCCTTAGCCTCTTAAGCACTTCCATCAGCCGTGTCTCATGCTCCTCCAGAGTTCAGGAGGATCAGATCGTCAATAAATACAAGGACTTCCTTGTGGTTCAAGTCTCCCATACAGAGCTCCATTAATCATTGAAACGTGCTAGGTGCATTTGTAATTCCTTGCGGCATTCTGTTAAATTCCCAGAAGCCTAATGGCCACACAAAAGCGGTCTTTTGCTTATCAGACTCCTCCACTTCAATTTGATAATAGCCTGACTTCAAGTTGAGGACTGAGAACCATCTTGAGCCGGTCAAGACTGAGAAGGCTTCCTCCGTTAGGAAGAGCGTATGCATCCTTAATCGTCTGGTAGTTTAACTTCCTGAAGTCAATACATAATCGCACAGAGTTGTTTTTCTTACGCACTACAACTATTGGAGATGAGAATGGAGACTCAGATTCTCTGATAACTCCAGCCTCAAGAAGCTCTTGTAAATGCTTTCTGACAGCATCCACATCTTGAGGGTGAATTGGCCTAGCCCTGTGCTTAAATGGAGTCTCATCGCTGAGCTTTATTCCGTGCTTTACTTGATCAGTGTGACCATAATCTAAGTCATGTAATGCGAACACATCTGGCATGGAGTTTAACATTGATGTTATTTTTTCCTTCCACTCAGGTAGTAGAGGAGAATCTACAAAATCAACTGGAACCTTGGAATTGGCTCAGCCTTCTCACTGTCAGCATCGACTTTGAAAAACTCTTTCTCCACTCGTCGAACAGCATAGACCTCAGCTATAACAGCCTTCGGGGGAATCACTATGTCAGTGTTGAGAGTCATTCCTCAGTACAACTGGTAACTGTACAATGCATTGCCTCGAGGGAAGACTGTGCAGGCAGCTTGCCACTAAAATGCCACCAGGTAAAATGGGAGTTGTAGCTGGCTCCACTGACATCCATTTTTCAAAAAGGGGCACTTTCACTTGGACCAGTCCTTCTTGAACTACAGTGCATCTTGCCGGTACAACCTCTTGCTGGTTCCCTTTTAGTTTTACGGGTCCCATCGCTCCACCAGAAACTTGCTGCCTTCTCTTCCCCAGTATATTTATCACGGCTTGATAGCTGTGACAATGTGACTTGAGAATACGTTTGTTCCCTTGTGTGCAGTTGGTGTATAGCACATCAAGTGAGTTAGTACCGATTAAAATCTGTGGTATGTTCGTCAGGTCAGGAACTATCAAAGCTAAAGTTTGGACTTCTGCTTCTACTCCAAGGAAATTTTGGGGAAATTTCAAGTTAAGCTCAACATAACCCAGATAGGGTATGGCCTGTCCATTTGCCCCTTCAACTTCTAGAAGATGCTGCAAAGATTTTATGGGGTGCTGGTGCAAGTACTGGTCAAGGTAGGACTTAGGAATAGTTGTCACCTGCAACTGTGTCAAGGAGGCAATTCACGTCTCTACCTTTAATTTGGATTCTGGTTGTGCATCTTGTTCCTACTAAGCCAGTAGGTAATCGATAACATGAAGACTTGTAAGCATGCTGGTGAAACAGATATTCATTCTTCTTAGGGCATATTTCTCTTCTAGTCTCTGTCCGCCCTGCGGTAGAGACTGATTTCAGTTTAAAGGCCGCAAGTTGGGAGAATTCTGGAGGTCCCATTTGGCCTGTCGCTCCCTTAGTTCATGCCGTTTCTCTTCAACTTTACAAGGGTTTGGCTCATTCTCACAGTTAACAGCAATATGTCCATCACCACCACAATGGAAACAATAGCCAGGATGGGGTCTGCTGTACAACTGCTCACTCAATCAAGCCTTTATTTGTCACACATACCTCCATATATTCACATACACTGACATATAGTGAAATTGGACCCCCCCCGACCATACACAAACATCACATTTCAGGGGAAGACAGGTCAACGGGAGGTAGCATTTAGAAAAAGGAAGTAAGATACAATTCAGGAAAGAGAGGCGAAAAAAAACTCCCTCTCACCTTGCTCTTGAGTTAAAGCAGTGTGAGATCAGGGAGATAAAAAAGCCCCAGCAGTCAAGCACATAAAACACATAGACATGACATACAACGCAACAGGGGGTGGGAAAGGGGGTGTGGATATAGTCCGGCAAGGGCGGGCAGCCGTCCGCTCCTGCAGCCATGAAGGCACTGGTCACAGACCCGCCTACCCCCTCCAGTGGATGAAAGCGCACGAAGGCGTGGGAAGAAGGGTTAGGTAGTGAAAGTCTATCTGTAGCTGTGTATGTGTATGTAAGCCTGTAGAGTCCAACAGGTGTCCTTGACAGGGAGCAGGAATTTCAGAGCGTCTCCTTATCTTGCTATCCGGGAGAAGTTGTTTTTCGTCAGCCGAGGCCGTCTGGCTGGAAAAACACTAGGAGCCGAAAGAGAAGAAAGCATTCCAAATTTAGGTCAATATCTGCCAATTTCACAGATATTTAATGTCCGTCGCTGGTCTCCAGTCCTGGCCAAATCTTGTTGCAAAGCCGCTAATTTCACCCTGATGTTTTCCAATTTGCGGTCTAATACAGCAGTCTGATTAGCAGCATATCTGCCCATTATAGTTTCAATCAAGCCGGCCAGCTTGGTGGGGTTTTGAGCAGCACTGACCGCTTTCATCAATCGTCGATACCCCAGGGCCCCGCATAAGCCCATCAGCAGAAACCCTGTTATCAAAGTTCCGAATAGGTAGATATCTTCAATATCCTCCAGGGACAGAGCAGCCAGGCACACGACGCGCCACTTCTCCCACCCGTCCATCACGTATCCAGCTGCAAATGTCCCGGCAGGACAAGTGGGCTCTCCTGAGCCCAAACTTCTCGTCGAGAAGATGGTGTCAATCGCGTTCAGAGACCAGTGGATCAGATCCATAATTTCTTATTCGTTTGGATAGCAGGACACGGAGAGCCTCAGAGATAGAATAAGATGAGACAAGAAGAGCCAGCCAGGGAAGATAAGGGACGGAGAGGGAAAAAGTGTGACCGCCTTCGTTGAGAGCCAAGGAAAAGTGTGGGTTTTGGAGTTGTATTCACTTCAGTTCCGGTCAGTCTGGGCCTGTGTTTTGTAGGAAAAGCATTTAAAGTGGGAGACTGCTCTTGATATTCCCTTTGAAGTCTTGGAACAAGATGAGCTTGAAGCTCAGCTATGTCCCGTCTCAACTCAGAAATACCATTTACATTGAGGCTGCTCTTTTCTTTGCGGCCAGGCTCAGTTTTCATCGTGGTAATCTGCGTTTGAAGTTTAGATATTTCTTTCTTTAGATTTTCAATTTCAGATTTTTCAGCTTTGCTTCTGGACTGGGCCGATTTCTGCTTTGCACTCAACTGACATGGCTCTACTTTATCATCTCATCTGGCATTTCACTGCAGTAGGCAAACTATTGGTTGTTCACTGTCCGTAACTTGAATGGTACAGATGTCTGTTTGTTTATTCCAAGGTGCTTCCTCATCCTATCTTTAGCAGTACGAATGAGTATTACAAGTTCAGCGAAAGGAAGAGGTGTGGCTCTCTTCCTTTCTAACTGTAGGTCGATGATTAAGCTGTTGTCCCAGCATCCTCTGCAAAATTGCTTGAGTAGACAACGATTCCTTTCAGCTTCAGTAACACCACCTCGTCTGATTGCAGTGCTCAGCATCACATGAAGACGGTAAAGGTAGGAGGATGGGTTTTCTCCTTGATTTTGCAGGGCACCAATGAACTTCGCAAACAATTCATCCCCGTCTTCCACAGAGCCATAAACAGACTCCAACAGCTTTAAACACTCTGAGGGCAAAGCATATGGGCCGATGTGCTTGACGACATCCGAAGCTGGAGGTAGTAGACTGTTGGGGATTTTACCAGTCTTTTGTAAATCAGAGAGAGACTTGTCATTCAATAGGAAGTCCACAGTCACACTCCAAGTGTCAAAGTCTGGTTCATGACTGGGGCGATGAATTCTTCCTGAAAAGGCTTTGAGGCGAAAGGAAACATGTGGAGAAGACATGGAATCACTGGTTCTTATCACATGCTCCATCACTACTCGTTGAATTCCTGGTGGACTCAAAGCACTGGTAGGTATGTTCAAGGACATGTTCTCACCCACACAGGCATCAGGGCTTCTTGATTGATGAGGTGATTGTGACGGTGTGCTCTCCTTGGCAGGGTTTTCAGGTTCTCTCATATGCATACTGCTGTCATACACAGGCTGTTCCATTTCTAGCACTGGTTCTGAAGATCTGCTTTCTGGAAACATCAACACAGAAATCTTTTGCAGCTCACTCTTAAGTACTTCTTGCAGGGTTTGTTCGCTGTCTCTGGCAATGGCCTGCAGGTTCTCCAAGTAATCTTCAGTGACATCGCTACTTACTGCAGGGGTGTACACACTTGCCAAGCTGCGCACATGGAAAACAACATTATCATCCAAAGTGCTTCTGATGGACATAGGCAGTGAGGGCTTCAGATTTTGCATGGCAGAGTCACAAGAGAATTCCACAATGGCACTGTGGTGATGCTCTGAGTTGGGATCATCAATAACTAAGTTTTTCTTGATAGATCCATATTTTATTAGGTAGGCTTCTAAATCTTGATCAGTATCAGAGAGGGTTAAGCCACTCACAGTGACTGCATTCTGTACATTAACATTCTCTCGTTTCACTATTTCCATGGCTAATATTCTATAAAGTGTGGGGGTTCAGTCTTTGATTTAATATCTTTGTTAACTTTTGTGGTGATCAAAAAACTAATAAACTATGCTATATATATATATATATATATTTTATTACAAATTATAATTTTTTTTTTTTTGCTCCTGGCTGAACTCGCCAAGTTTTTGTAGTGCCTACTCAGTGGTGTTTGATTTGGTACTAGTATTAAGCGCTTCGAAATCGCATGGACCAGCAATCAGAAGAAGGGATTCGACTCAAGAGCAAAAAAAAAAAGTAAGTAGAATATGTATTAGTATATTTTGCCAATTACACAGTTTAAAAGAGAATAAACCAGTCACTGAAAATTTGAAAAATTGTCTGTAATAATTTCACTCAGATACTAAAATAAAATTTGCAGTAAGTGCAGAAATAACAAAAATATATTTACAACAAGTAATTTGAATAGTAAGACCACAAAATAAAATAGAAAATGTCAAAAGTTAAATGCAAAGTTCAGAAAACAAAAAAAAATCAGTTCAATTCAAAGTAATAGTCCAATGCTCCGATCAGGCAAAGATACACAAAGGTCTGGGCTCTTAATGTCCATTTCAGTCTGAGGGAAAGAAAGAAAAATATATAGCAGTGTTCCTCAAAGATGAAAATTTAAATCCAAAAAAATTTGGAAAAAAAAATGTGTGTAATCCACAAAAATCCAGGTAGCAAAACTTGGAAAAATATAAATCAGATATTGACTTGATCCTACCAGATTTGATGACTGATCCCTCTATGTCTCTATCACCAGTCACAAAATGATGGGGTGGCTCGCCAGTCCAAACCAGACAGAATGCTCAGCATGGACAGTTTCAATCACAAGTCTCTTCAAAGTGGGAAGGAAAAAAAAAAACCGGCCTTGAAACAACAAAGCCAAATTAAGCATTAGTTTCAGTTGTCTGAATAAATCATCTCAAATTTTAAATGAATTGTTTGTCTAAATTAATTACACATACACTGAAACACATATGCTAAATCAACATGTGCTCATACAATACTGCGGTCTATGTACAGCATTAGCAAAGCTAGCATCCATCTGATACACATTTCACATGAAGAATTATTTTCAACCATAAAACTTTTCGAACAGAACACATCACAAACCTTTAAATAAATATATACACACTTTTTACACTCGTTGCTTCACATTTCACTTAGTTATAGCTTTTAAACTTTTAAATAACTCATCTTCTGAATGCTTTTCATCACAATTCACAGTATGTGAATTTAAAATAATCATATACATATTTTGTAAGAATCAGCACTTACCAAGAACAAATGTAGATGATAATGAAAGGAAGGAAAAAAGGAAAAACAGCTTTCTGAGGGAATAAATGTTAAAGTCTAATATATTTGTCAGGTCTCCTCTCACTTTTGTCAGTTGTTGAGTCTCAAAATGTCAAGTATTATTGTTAATTTCTCACAGTATCAAATTAATATCAAGCTAACTTGTTAATAATCGCTGGATTATTAAGCCGTGTACATGTTTTGAGCTCGCTCTCTCGTTCAAGTGCAATTGCATTCTCTCGCACTGTCTGCCTGTGCGCACATTCAACAGGGGCGGAACCTCCGGCCTTTCAGGTTAAAAGTCTCTAAGGAGTTTTAGTCTTTTTCTTCTTATCTTTTTGTTTGCAGAGCAATCATTCTTTAAATTTATATTTCTTCCTAAATATTATTGTAAAAATCATAAGATAAATATATAATAACCACTTATGTAAGCTAGATTATTGATCTGGGTTACATATGCTTTTAAGATTTGCCACTTTTAATGCCAGAGGACTGACTGATTAAAAAAAACTGAAAAAGTGAAAGAAATGTGCAAATATGAAGATGTTTCTTTTACTGCAAGAAACAAATTGGAAAGAATGTCATATGTTGGAAGTGAAAAAGAGATGGAATGGTGAAGTTTTATATAATAATGGGGATGATAGGCAAGGAAGAGGAGTAGCATTTTTAAAAAAACTAAATAGTGGTGTAACATATAAAACAAAATACAAAGATAACGAAGGTAAATGCATAGCTGTGGAGATGAACTATGAAGGAAAAGTAGCGATATTAATAAATATTCATGCACCAACAGAAGAAAATAAGAAGAAAGATTTCTTTAATGCTTTAAGAAAAGTTGTAAATAATTATAATGAAATTATTATGATGGGTGATTTTAATACAGTTTTTAGTAAATTGGATATGGCAGAAGGAATGTGTTTTAAATATGACAAAGGCCGAAGGGAGTTGAAACTATTAATTGAGGAAATGGATATGATTGATATATGGAGGGAAAGACATGAAAAAATTAAGGAGTATTCAAGAAAACAGTTGGTGGGGAATTTTTTATGTAGAACAAGAATTGATTTTATATTATGTAGCAGAAATATGAAAAGATATATAGACAAAATTAAATATGAAGAAACAAGTATGAGTGACCACAAACCATTATTTATGCAGATAGATTGGAGCAATGTGAAAAGAGGACCGGGAGTTTGGATTTTAAATACTAAAGTTTTGGAAAAAGAGGATTATGTTTTAAGTATTAAAACCCTGATTGAGAAAGAAAAGACAAATGAGATGTATATGGAAGACAAAAGAATGTGGTGGGAAAATATCAAATTTTTGGTAAAGAGATTTACAATGAAGTATTGTAAACTAATACAAAAATATAAGAAAAGTAAAGAGAAAGAAATAAGAGACGAGTTGAAAAAAGAAACAAATGAAAATGGGAAAAATTTTCAAAAAAATATTTGAACTGGAGGAATCATTGAAAGAAATAGAAGAGAACAATGAAGGAGCTAGATTAAGAAGTAAAGCAAAATATATATTGGAAGATGAAAAATGCACTAAATATTTCTTTCATTTAGAAAAAAGTAGGGGTAAAGCAGGACTGATTAAAGAAATTAGAGGTGAAAATGGAATTATTGTCGATAGAAATTAAGAAATATTAAGGGAAATACAAACATATTACAAGAAGCTGTTTAGTTCAGAAGGGGTAAAAGAAAAAGAAAAATTAGAATTACTTAATCAAATTAAAGTAAAGGTAGAAGAAGCTGACAAAAGAGAATGTGATGGAGAAATAACAGAAGACGAAATAAAAAGAGCAATAAGTCAGTTAAATAAAAACAAGAGTCCAGGTATAGATGGATTGGGCAATGAGTTTTATATTGTTTTTTAAAGATATTTTAGCTGGAATTTTAAAAGAAATATATAAAGACATTTTTAAGCAAGGAAACATGAACAAAAGCATGGGAATGGGATTAATGAAATTAATATACAAGAGAAAAGGAGAGAAAGCAGACCTCAAAAATTATAGACCAATCACAATGTTAAATACGGATTTTATCAAAAATTTTAGCCAACAGACTGAAATAAGTAATTCCAAAGTTAATCAAAACAAACCAAGCTAATGGAGTTAAAGAAAGAGACATTGCTGATACAACAATTAGCATAAAAGATATTGTAAGATATATGCATGAGGAAAATGAGGATGGGTATATTATCAGCTTAGATTTTGAAAAGGCGTTTGATAGGGTTGAGCATGATTATTTATTTGGAGTTTTAAAGTGTTTTGGGTTTGGAGAGAATTTTATCAAAAGGATTAAAATATTGTATAATGGGGCAGTGACAAGAATTAAGCGTAATGTTTTTTTAACGAGATGTTTTAGAATAACAAGATCAATAAGGCAGGGATGCCCATTGTCTTCTCTTTTATATTCTTTAGTAGCAGAACCCTTAGGATTATCTATAAAACAGGCAGAAGGAATAACAGGATTAGGGGTTGCGGGAAAAGAGAATAATATTTTTCAATATGCTGATGACACAACTCTCTTGGTTAAAAATGTAGAAGATGTGAAGAAAGCAATGCAGCTAGTTCAAACTTTTTGTAAAGGATCAGGAGCAAAAATAAATGAGAATAAAACTGAATATATGATATTTGGAATAGTAAGATGCTTAACAGATTTTTTTTCCTTTTAAAGAAACTAAAGAAATATGAATTTTAGGAATTGTAATGGGGAAGGATGAAAAAAGGGCAGAAGGGATTATGTGGGAGGAAATGTTAGGTAGCATTGAAAGAAGACTAAACTTTTGAAAATTGAGAACTCTGACTCTGAAAGGAAAAGTGTTAGTGTTGAATGTTTTAATGGTTTCTAAACTACGGCATGTTTTATACACATCATCCATGCCGTTATGGATGGAAAAAAGGTTGAAAAAATGTTTTTTTGATTTTTTATGGGGGGAAAGCCAGCTAGAATTGCATACAATACTTTAATAGGAGCAGTGGAGAAGGGTGGTTTAGGATTAATGGATGTGCCGCAAAGGAAAAATAGTCTAAGAGTGAAAATAATAAAGAAATATCTGGATGAAGGGAATGTCTCATGGAAAGAAACTTTTAGATTCTTTTTAAACAAATGCACTAATTTTAACCTAGGAGATAACATACTGTGGATGAAAACAAAAAGCTGGATGACAGAGAAATTGCCTAATTTTTATAAAGAATTGATGAGTGCATTGGGGATATTTTTTAAAAAACATTGTTTTTATTCCACATGGAAGAGAGAACATTTTAAATCAACCTTTATTCCTAAATAACAGCGTATTGAAAGAAGGAAATAAAATATTGTATAAACAATGGTGGGAGGTCGGAATTGTGAAAATTAGAGATGTGCTGTATGAATTTAAAGAAGGCTTTTTACCAGTGCAATAAATTTTTGATGTTTTAGATGAAGCAAAGGATAATTTTAGTAAAAAAGAAATAGAAAACAAATATGATGTAATAAAGAAAGCTATACCACAAGACTGGATTAAAAGAATTGAAAATATGGAGGACGAAAAACAAGGAAATGAGATTTATATGAAGTTGGGGGAAAATATGCTCATTTTAAAAGAATGTTCTGTTAAAATGTTTTATTGTATTTTTAGAGATGGTGTTTTTAAAAATCCCACTGTAAATGCATATTTGTTAAATAAATTTGATGGTTTACAAGAGGACAGTATATGAGATAATATGAAAGTGGGAATGATACAGACAAATATAGAAAATCTGGAATATTTTATTAGACACAAAGCAATATTTACAGAAGTGATCTTAAACAAGATTGGGATGGAGCAAAGTGCTATTTGACGAGGAGGAAACATTTTTACACTTGTTTTTACATTGTAAACAATTGAAAGATTTTAATAAGAGATGCAAAGACATGATTCTAGAGTTAATGGGGAATGATAAAGATGATCTTGAGTGGAGTAAAATACTGATGTTGGGCATTAATAAGAATTGTATGAACCAGAAAATGATAAATCTACTCGTGATGTTGATTAAAAGTGCTGTATGGGAAAGAAGAGTAAGAGCAAAAAAAGAAGATATTGTACTAAACATATGGCAGCTTTTTAAAAGAAAATTCGAAAATCATGCTCATTGTCTGGTTCATTATTTTAAACAAAAAGAGAAAATAGGAACATTTTATAAGGTTTTTACACAATGTTTGTAAGATTTAAAAAGTTTTGAATTAGAAGTGTTTTAAAACTTTTTAATGTAAATTTGTTTATTTTTTATGTAAATTTGTGAATGTCTGTATTTTCCAAATAAAAACAACAGGTTGTGTGGACACAAATGCTGTAATTATGTTCATTATGATGCTGTAATTTGAGTTTGAAAAAGTATTTTATGTTTTGAAATTTTAATAAAAAAATAAAAAAAATGTGTATACCTGATCTCATTTAAACTCAGAAGGAAAACAGGGTTTGGCCTGGTTAGTTCTTGGATGGGAGACTGCCTGGGAATACCAAGTGCTGTAAGCTTATTTAAATCCTTCATTTGGCAGTTAATACACTTCACTGTGTCACATCTCTAATTCTAATATGGTTTATTGTATCTGTTTTATTTGGGAGGAGTGGGACAAAAAAAAAAAAAAAAAACACAAGTCAACAGTTGACGGGACAAGGGCGTTGTTTCTGTCAGTACTGTGTCAACGTGAGCTAAGCTGCGATCAGGTCCTGGTGCTGCGCCTTTTTTAAATAACCAGATCTTGAGTGCTGAAATGGCTTACGGCCATATCACCCTGGAAATACCAGATCTCTTTAGATCTCAGAAGTCAAACAGGGTTGGACCTGGTTAGTACTTGGATGGGAGACTGCCTGGCAATACCAGGTGCTGTAAGCTTATTTAAATCCTTTCATTTGGCAGTTTATATACTTCACTGTGTCACATCTCTAATGCTAATATGGTTTATTGTATTCATTTTGTTTGGGAGGGGTGGGACAAAAAAAAACACAAGTCAACAATTGACAGGACAAGAGCGTTGTTTCTGTCGGTACTGTGATAAACCCAGAGGGTGGGCGGGCTTGCGTACGGGTGGGTCGGACGCAGCAGACACAGGGGCTAAGGGACCCAGCCAGAGAGTAGCTTGCTCCACTGGCCCTGGCGTTTCACCCAGCAGGAGACTCTGACGAGAGGCAGCAGGGATAAACCCAGAGGGTGGGCGGGCTTGCCCTGGGACTATTTTCTACCATAACTCCCAGCCCACAGAGCCAGACCCACTCTGCCCGGAGACCATCGCCCTT
>CAIGQZ010033231.1:0-33738 GCA_903798205.1 Danio tinwini
ATCTATTTATCTAGTGTGCTTGTCTTTCTTGTGACTTAGTCTCAGATGTTTCCCAATTAGGAAAAGTGACTTTGAACCGTTTTTGTTTTTTCAATGTCACCTGCTTGACACAAAGCTTCATGCTGAGTTTACTAAGAACACTGACACAGGGAAAAAGACATAAAATCCTTTCATCAAATGGCAGCTTATACTTTATGGTGACCAGAGATGAATAGTAATGAAGTAGAACTACTTCACTACTGTACTTAAGTACTAAAAGGTTGTATCTGTACTCTACTGGACTATTGTTTTTTTTTTCTCCTACTTCTACTTTTACTTCAGATGACCCTATTTAGAACCAATGTTTGCATTTGTCGGAGTGAAAGACAGTTCATATAGAATGAAGTGCATACTCTACCATCGGATTTGAAGAAACATGTCAAGTTAAAGATAATATAATACACAAAACAGCAGTTTGAGCTATCCATAAGAGCTAGATAAGTTAACTACCGTTCACATAACGTTAACTGTCTATCATAAAGGCTGTCACGCTGAATGATGTTTTTGACCCATCATATATATATATATATATATATATATATATATATATATATATATATATATTATGAATCGTAAACCATGGTTCTTTTTATTCTGCTTAATCCTGTGCCCCAAAAAGATATTTAAATAAACAAAACAATGTCTTTTGACTGCTTTTTTAAAAATAACTACATAACGCAATACTTGTACATTTACTTTCAGTACTTGAGTAGTAAATTTTTAAATAAACTACTTGCAATTAAGTACAAAAAATGTTGAATACTTTAGTACTTCCACTTAAGTATACTCCTCTGTTACACACTCAAAAGTATGTATTTTTCCTTCACAAAAAAGTACATACTTTTAGGGCGTAGTATAAGTATGCGGATTGGGACGCAGTAATACTACACCTAACCCCTCCCCTAACTCTACCTCTCACACTGAGGTCACTAACTCTATTCAGTGCATGTGTCTGAGACTGCATGTCTCAGCTTGCATGAAAACCGATAGACTATCCAAACCATGGAAGCCAATATAAACCATGCAATGGCTATAGGTTCATTCTTCAAAATATTGTCTTTTGTGTTCAACAGAAAAAAAAAGAAAGTTATAAAGGCTTGCAACCACTTGACAGTATAATCAAATTGAGAATATTTAGCATTAAATATTTAGCATTCTGAATTAATTGAACAAATGTTAATCCACTGGCAGCATGGTGAAGTGGTTAGCACTGTTGGTGGTTCATTCCTCTGTGGTGACCCATGACAAATAAGGGACTAAGCCGAAGGAATATGAATGAATCAGTGAATGTTAATCCACACCACTAGGTGTCATCACAACATGACTGCACATAATTAAACCTTGAAATAATTTTGATAGTACATTTTGATACGTTTAAATTCCTTATGAAATCATAATACATTTTTTAGATGTTAGTATCAGTGGTCTTAAAGTCGTTGTGAAATCAAAATGTACTTTTTTATTTTATATGGATATAGTAGTGCTTGTTATAAATGATGTATCTATGCATTTTTTTTTTATTAATTTGCCCTCATAATCTTTTTACAAATACCATCCCTCCCCAAACATTCCATCTCCCCTTAAAACATTTTCCTCTTCACTTCTGGTCACTTGGAATGCCTTTCAGGAGGGGCTATCAGTGCCTGGCTTGTTTCTGCCCTGATTTTGTCCATTGGTAAATCCCTCATTTTGTCCATATCTAAATGAATTCATTTTGTTAGCAATGCCCATCTTCCAATTGTGGAAGCTACTCTGTGTCCTAGTCTATGTCTCTATGTGTTTCAGTTCAAATTACTTCACACAAAAATGCACATTTTAAAGCACTTTACAAGACCTTTAAGTTAACACCATTGAAGTACACAATAAACACTTTCAGGATCCGTCAGCTATTTATATCATCAGCATCTTCGACAAAAACATGTTTAATTCTTGTACACCTGAGGCAATTTTCAACAATGGCTGTAATAATGTTATTGCAACACAATCAAGTAAGATACATTGTGACAAATCATTAACGCCACAAATGAACACAATCATGATGTACGATACATTCACTCCTGCGTTATACTGGAGTGTCGAATATGTCGGATGTAACACAGAGGCATGCTTCATGGATCGGTTTTAGCGGAATATTAAAGGTTGGAGGAGCACACGAGAGGGTGGAGCCAGGAGACAGGGAGGAACTATGAAAGACCCGCCCAGTCTATTTAAACTGGCTGATGGGGGCGGGGATTTTGATGTCTTGGCCTTTCTCCAGTTTCCTCTCACATTCAATGAGATAGTTCACTCCGTCTATCACAGTCTGCACCAGCTGGACCTGAGCACATATTGATAAAAAAAGTGAGGTAACACCATTTTTAGGATTTAAAAAGATAATAAAAATAAAAATTACTCCTCACAATATTTTGTCATTTTGTTTTAGAACCATAAGGAAACATTTTTTTCTTGTAACAGTAACAAGAACCTTTTCCTTTTTCAATTTGTTCCTGTGATAACAATGCTGAATTATTGCAGTTATTAAGAATATTTAGCAGCACAGCTTTTATTCTGATTTAATAATAAGATTTTTTTTTTCTCAAACAGCAATTACGCAAATTAAAATTATTTTTGAAGAATCGTTTGGCACTGAACGCCCCACAATAGACCCTTTTCACATGACGTCACCCGGTGTCCAGTTTCACTCCGCGCAGTGTATCTTTACTTCCGCCTGCACAGAACTCCCCATCAGTGTTGCCAGATTGGCTGGTTTTGAATTTAATTGTGCGGGTAAAAAATGGCATAGGCGGGTTGACAAAATCTGTGCGGTTTTGAAACGTAACTTCTATATGCAACTTATTCTACTCCATTCAGTTGGAGTGCATAGTGCAAACCGTGAGGGCCCACCCTCAAGAGGAGGTAAAGGTACGTTCGTTGTATCAAAATCTGACTCCCCGGACAAATCTGTCTCCTCTTTGCGTGCACGTGCATGACGCCTGTAATTAAACTAACGGCGGTTTATCATGGCACTTTTATCGAAAATTTTTTTCCACAAATGACAGCAAAAACAAACATAGAATTGTTGTCTGATTGACAAGCAGCACCTACTTATGTTCAAAAATATTTAAAATGGCAAATAAGACAAATTTATACCCCTCTAACAAAGTGCAGCGTGTGAGGGAGGCAGTGTTTCGATGAGTTATGTTATGGTTCTGTGACTGCTGGTGTTGGTTGCTGTATGGTTAAAAATTATGACAGGTAAAGTAACTAGGTTGATTTAGATTTAAATAAATAAAAATTAAATAAAATATTAATCCAATATTTGGTTGTGCGTTTTAGACAGCTTTTGGGCTGGAAAAAGTCAGCTGTATCTGGCAACACTGTTTCCCATAGAGAATTCACCCAGTCAACTGTATATTTACTACAGATATGAATGAATGAATGAATGTTTCCCAGAGATAGGTTGCGGCTGGAAGGGCATGCGCTGCGTAAAAAACATGCTGGAAAAGTTGGCGGTTCAATCCGGTGTGGCGACCCCGGATAAATAAAGGGACTAAGCCGAAAAGAAAATGAATGAATGAAATTATTTGTACATATTATTAATTAGTTTAATTAAACAAATTAAAACCACTCAGTAGTTGGCAGCAGGACACTGTCTAAATGTCTTAATTAATTAAAATGGAGAAACTGAAAAACATGAATGGATCAGTAAATAATAAATAATGAAACTGATTGCATTTATAGATGAAATATCTACCAGATTACCGAAAATTTAATAAAGAATTTTACTCATGCTGGAACATTCACATAACACATAATATACATTTATATTTATAGCAGCAACAAAGTAACAATAAATCCATTATTGAGAAAATAAACTGAATTAATAAATGAAAAGGTTGCAAACATATACTTTTCTTATTAAACAATATAACTTATTTTTATTCTTATTAACTTAATCATTTTCAAACTCAGAAAGCAGTTCAGTGTTTAATGAGAAACATTTGGACACATGTCCAATACTTTAACAGACCTAAATCAAAATGTGCAATGTTAATATTTTCTGTTGTCAATTTTTCAGAGAAGTCTCGCATTTATTCAAAGGTAAACTGGAACTAAAAATACACTGTGTTGCCGATAGGGTAAAGTGAAGTGACGTCATTGTGAAAAGGGTCTATTTTGTGATCAAATTAATACAGCCTTGGTATTAAAAGTTCTCATTTAATAACTTTGTTAAATGTATTTTTTTTTTCATATTGTACATTACATTTTTGCAACCCTTAATTTTTAAACGAGTACACTACCTTACGACAAAAGCCTTGACGTGTATCCAAGTTTTAGGAACAACAAATAATAACTTGACTTCTAGTTGATCATTTGCTATCAGAAGTGGCTTATATGAAAGTCAAAATCCTCTAAATTACTCTTATTTTACCAAAACAAAATATGAAAATGCCTTGATTTTTTAATTATTTAATTAGGACAGTAAGGTCTGACTTTGCGTAGACTAAAGTCTTGTCTCTTAAAGAGCCCCTATTATGGGTTTTTGAAAATGACCTTCCATGTAGTGTGTATCACCGCTCTTAGTGAAGTGAAATATCCAGCTAAAGCTTAAATCTGAAAGTGGACAGTTTTTAAAACTATTGATTCATCTATAAAAGAGTCGACTTATATTGGTTTAAATGAATCGTCTTCATAACGAATCTTCAGCTGTTTCGTCGTTACGTCGTCGCGAAACATAATGGTTGCGCGCGCAGACCCGGCAAAATTCAAACCTGCAGCCCCGCCCACTAACACTGCAGCAAGACGCTCATGAAGACGCTGTGTTTACCTGGATATTGTTGGAAGTGTGAGAGAAATGAGTCGTTCAGAAATCTGCACGCTTACAATGGGTGATCTATCACTACACAGCTCATGCATTAGTTTCTGCCTGACACCAGGGGTGCAGGCAAAATAAGGACAAAATAATAGGTACACCGGTAAGCTGCTGCAAGTTGGGCTTCGGGCTGTTGAGCAGCACTGAAAAGGCTTGCGAATGGAGAGCGGGAGCCCGCAGAGATAGCTTGTCAGAGCACAGAGGTTTCTACAACCTCCCGGCTGGGGATGTGATCGTTTAGAAAAGAGTACAGGTAAGCACTTAGAACTTATAGCAGTTCACAGACGAGGTGCCACAGCAATGATTGCAAATAGAAATGATCTACATGTTTTGTTACTAGTAACCGCGTGTACTGTATCAGGTTAACTCTTTATATTCTCATATCGCATCTAATGCAACGTTGTAAACGTGACGCGTGCTGCTTTGTTTACAGATTTAAATGCTTTCGGGAGCTCGTTCCACTGCCATTTGTCTTTGGCCACCGTTAGCTGATCCTGCACACGTGCAGCGGTCAAGGTTCAGAATTTAGCTTTTGCTGCTGTGTGGATTAAAACTGAATGTATGTCATGCATATGCTAGTGTTTAACTGCACTGCTTTCGGCGCTGAGATGTCTGAATAACACTGTTGAGAAGCGGGTACTGTTTACTGTGGTGTTAGTAAGTTTACTTTGAAGCGTGTTTCGAGCGTCCGCTGCGATCCAGTGTTGGCGACCCGCTGCCGCGGGCTTGATAAACCACGCTGGCCATATTACTGTCTCACGCTGAACGCTGTCGACCAATGGCAACAGGCTGTCATCGGTCCAATCAGCGCAGATTTGCTTCGCACTAAGCAGGGGTTTGGGAACAAATGAATCGCTGAACGATTCATATGGGAGTCGCTGGGATAATTAGGTAAAAATAAATGCATATTATAAGACCATGAACATGTTTTTTGACCTTGCATACATATCAGTATGTTGTTGGAGACCCTTAAAAACGAAATATGACCCTTTTCAATGTGTAATAGGGGCTCTTTAACAGAAATAATGTACAGTATAGAATATAAAGTCATGGTGCACTGGAAAAAGAAATAATATTGTGTGTGACTGAAGGACTGCATCCATCCATACATCTTTGTAATGACTCAAATACCTTATCAATAAAGTCATCTGAAATGGCAAAAAAAGCATTCTTGCAGGGCTCCCAGAGTTCATCAAGATGCTTTAGATTAATCTTCAATGTCTCCTCCTTCATTTTAATCCAGAAATGCTCAATAATGTTCATGTCTGGTGACTGGGCTAGCCAATCCTGGAGCACCTTGACATTATTTGCTTCTTTTTAGGAACTTTGATGTGAAGGCTGAAGTATGAGAAGTGCAATCCTGCTGAAGAATTTGCCTTCTCCTGTGGTTTATAACGTAATGGGCAGCAAAAATGTCTTGATACCTCAGGCTGTTGATGTTGTCATCCACTCTGCAGATCTCTTGCACTCCCCCATACTGAATGTAACCCCAAACCATGATTTTTCCTTCACCAAACTTGGCTGATTTCTCTGAGAATCTTGGGTCCATGCGGGTTCTAATAGGTCTTCTGCAGTATTTGTGATAATTGGGATGCAGTTCAAACAGATGAAAATCTACCTTTTCCAAATGATCAACTAGAAGTCAAATTATTTTTTGTTGCTCTTACAACTGGGATCGATGACAAGACTTTTGTCGGGTAGTGTAGATTTTTTTTGCAGTTTTTATGCATTTAAACAAAACAGTTCAAGATACTGATATCATTACAAGATCTTTGTCTCCACTGACCTCTGATTGTCCCAGTCTGTCCAGATTGGAAATATCAAAAGTGCTTCCAACAGCAGCCGTGTCCACTCCTCCAGTCCCTCTTTTCTGGAGCCGCAGGTTATCCAGGATTTTAGAGAAACGAGGGTCCTGCAAAAGAAAACATGTACCAGTTTGTTGTTTATAATTATTGTTATACAAGCTATTTATAGGTATTAAAATCCACATACACGCTCTTAACTATTTTTGGGTTACCCTAACACCAGACGAAATGCATAAGATTTGCTTATTGGAAATAAATGCATGGATTCATTGTACAATATTATTAACATGACATGAAATAGGAAAGAAAGTGGAGACCTTGCTGAGACGAGGAAGATTAACATGGACTCCAGCTCGCAGCCCAGTGCCCAGGTTTGACGGACAGGTGAGAATGTAACCCAGACGCTCATTCCACATGAATTCCCAACCCTTTTCCTGAATTAGTCTCTCAACCTGAGGGACAGAAAGCAAAAATGTGTCGTGAGGATGATACAAGAGTGATTAGTGATAGTTTCATAAATAATGTTTTAAATATAAAAAAGCAAACAATGTATATAGTATTTAAAAGGATAATTCACCCCAAAATTTAAATGTACTACTAACCCTCAAGTGTTTTTTTATTCTTTTTTTTTTAAACACAAAAAAAGCTATTTTTACAAATGTTTAAAATCATAAGCCATTTACATCCATAGTAGGAAAAATATACTATGGAAATCTATAGCTATGCAATCTTCTATATTTTTTGTGCTTAAAAGAAGAAATAAAACTCTTGTCTAAAAAGATTTTCTTTTAGAATAAAAACCAATAATAACCAAATATATAACCAATAACCAAAATCGCATACAATATGCATACCATATAAGTGACACAAATTTCATAATTTGCTCAATTTTGCTGATTTTCTTATCATATGTACAAATTAGCCTAAAGTATGCTTCCTATTTAAGTGCATGCAAAAGAATCAGAATAGTACAGGCAAACTGTATGCGAGCCAGCTGATTGTTTAACTATGTGAAAACTGTTGAATTGTTTTTGCACAGCAAAGTTTTTTGTCCACAAGGTTTTAATACTGAACCAGGCTGCTGTTTTGCAAAGACATAATAAGAAAATGAAAGAGGTATAACAAAAGCAACAGCAAAATGCAGGGTTGTGCTTAATCTCATAATGAGTTATGGGTGTGTTTTAAACATCATGTGCATTGAACCAATCAGAGTCTCATCTCCTATTCCCTTTAAGAGTCAGTTGCGTAACGCCATGGTGCATTTGTTATTTACATAGCGGATTTTGTAAGTTGAAAAACTGAACGCTTCACTAGCAAGAAAACTGTGAAACAGAACGTCTGCAGCAAGGATAAATAACGAGCCTCCTCCATTCGGCCTCTTTACTTTCTCTTTATTTTACTTTTTGCTTTACTCCTTTACTTTCATGGATGAGGAAATGGTGTTGTACACACTTCACTGAAGACATCTATTAGCCTACATATTTAATTTTGTTTGTTAAGCACAAAGATTTGTTTCAAAACTATTTCTAAATTCAGTTCTAATTTCTTTTTATTTGTAATTTTTCATATGTACAGATATTTGTGTATTGCTGTACATCCTGTGTGTATTAAGCGTTTAAACCCACATAGGCGCATAACTAACACGCTCTGCTTTGGACTTTGGACCTGCTTTTAGATGGTCAATGGCACAGTCTATTTCAGTTCTTCAAAATAGCAACTTGCCAACAATGCGCCTTAACACACCTCTTTTTAAGACCAGCACGCCCATGAGTCCACATAGTGGCGCAAATGGATTTGCTATTGGATGGATGGACCCAAAAATTAGGGTTGCGTTGGTCTGAAAATAGCAACAAGTCACGCATTTGTACCTTATTGTTGTTTGATAGGGCCCTCTATGGCAAAGTCAATTTAGCAAGAACTTGCATCTAAATACAAAAGATAAATAAATGCAAAAATCATATAATGTAAACTACAGTTGCTGCAATGACACATGTTTAAGTCAGGTTTGATCAATTTGCCCCAAAATCAAAGATTAATGTTATTTCCATGAAGTGGTGGGAAAATTTAAATTCACAGGATAAAACTTTCTAATGTCGAGTAACTCTGTTTGTGCAAACTATGCATTGGAGTACACTTAAAAAACAGTTTTTTTTTGTTATGGAGACTCTAAAACAAAGTATACTTTGAGCTTACGACAGGCTCGCTGTATAATTACACACAGATGCATGTCTGGCAAGACAATGTGTTTACAACTGTGTGTCCAAAAATGGACATTGCTCTGAGCTGCAATAAACACAGCTGCAGCATCTCTGCTGGACAAATAATGGAGTCTTGTGTGTTTTTTTACAGTGACTGAGATCCACATGTGTACATGTGCATGACCTCACCTCTTGGAGACCCTTGCAGAAACGCTCAAAGACCCTCCTCATGTTGCCTCCCTTCTCCATGGAGATCACACGAGTGTGGTCTTCCTCATTGATCCACACCAGGAAGGTTTTCTCATTGTTGTGCCTGGAATAGAAATGTATCTGATTACCATAATCTGCACAAATACTGAGACCTAAGTTTTCAGCCTATAAACAATGTTGCATGTAGCAACATAGGATTTTTGAACATCTTATGAACTGATTTTTTTTTTATTTTAAAGAGATCTTGACCAAAATAGTGGGAGATACTTTAAAATCATTTATTCATTTTCCTTCGGCTTAAGTCTAGTTTATATTTCCGTGTTCAGTTATCAGCGTGACCCACAGTGCATGAAATGCACGTAGCTGTGTTTTTATACTTCTGTGCTCTGTTTGTGTTGCTCTGCAATACACTTCCAAAACGCTAGCTGGCAGTAGGTGTTTATGTTCCTCTGTGTCGAGTTTCTTCGCTGGTGTTTTGTTTTTTCTGAACACTACCTTAATGTACAAGTGGCTCAAACTCGCTCATTTTGAGGTGGAATCGGTGGACGGGCAACAACTTTAATTATAAGGTGAACACAAAACAACAGTTTCCATCTAGAGCTCCTTCACAGGACTCCACACTTGTAAACACTTCTCCATCGCCACTAGAACTCCATCGAGCTTGTGTGGCTCTGACCTCCGCCCACATTCGTCAGTGCTACCAAGCCGACCAATAACAGAGCTTGCTCTACGCGTCGTTGTGACGTGTAATTACATATTTTGAGAGGCACGTGTCAGCGTCGCAGACGGCCACGGCGAAGGCTATGCGACCATGGAGCATATGCATGCGCTTGACGCAGAACTATAAATCCGCCTTTAGTCCCTTTGTTCATCAGGGGTCGCCACAGCAGAATAAACCACCAACTTATCCAGCATATGTTTTACACAGTGGATGGTCCTCCAGCTGCAACCCAGAACTGGGAAACACCCATACATATGCACACACATACACTATAGCCAATTTAATTGTTTTTATTTAATTTACCTATAGTTCACACAGAAATGCCAACTGACGCAGCCGGGACTCAAACCAGCGACCTTCTTGCTGTGAGGCAACAGTGCGAACCACTGAGCCACCTTGTCAGCCACACTTCAAATTTTAATACTAAAATGGATCAACACATTTGAGTAGAGATACAACAGCATTTTCTTGATTCCTTTCAAAACAAGAGCCTGTCCTCTGTTCTCAACTCTAATTAACCATGACCTTATTTCATTTTTAGACTTGCGATTAGGTATAATGATGTCAGAAATGCTGTGTTAGCTCAAAAACCATTAGGGTATTAAATAAGAGGCAATTCCTAAATTGAGCTTGCCAACACTGGCACACTTTCCCTTGCTGAAAGGAGGAAGAAGTGAAAGAAGGAGGATGAATAATGCAGGAGATGTAAGTGAGCCATGGGTACACTCCATGATCAATATCAAACCACAGCAGAGGAGGTTGCTTCAGACTATTTCTGGGTGTAGCACTGTTCTGTCAGGTATAGTTCGCCCTCAAACCCTCTCAGCATAACTTTGAGTCTTTTCACTGAGGTTAAAGTGCACATAATACAATCATTTGAGCTCAATATTTTAGTTCTAAGCATTTTGTTGTAACACATGCCAGCTACAGTACACTAAAAATAAAAGGGTTTTTGCAGCAATGCATTAAAGAACCATTTTTGTTCCCTTTTTAGCCAAGAACACAAATGATTTAGAAAAGTTTCTGTCATGTTAAAGATCTTTTTGTGGGATTAAAAAGATTAATTGCATGTTAAAGGTTCTTCTTGGAGCAATCAATGCTAATAAAGAATCTTCTTTAAGAGTGTAATAGGAGCTTTTCCAAGTAAACATGACACTCCTTGTACTCAAGAGACACACTAGTGACTCACACTGTGGTCTTCAGTGTCCTTGTTTAAAACTCCCTGCCTTCCATCTAGGAATTTCCCATTCAAATCCCACCTATATCGATGCAAGTAAAACCTGAGGGGATATATTGGTGCCATGGCCCAGATGATAATGAGGTTTAATAATAATAATAGTAGAGAGTCAGGACCTCGATTTAATGTCTCATCTGAAGGACAGGGCTCACTGAGCAGTAAAGAGTCCCCATTAATATACTGGAGCGTTAGGACCCACACAGACCGCAAGATGAGCGCCCCCTGCTGGCCTCACTAACACCACTTCCGGCAGCAACCTAGCTTTACCATGTGGTTTCCCATCCAAGTACAGACCAGGCCATCTTTAGTGGGCAACCATGTGAGAGTTGCAGAGAGCTAGCTGCCGATTTAGGGATTAAATGTAACAGAGACTGGTGTAGCAGGAGCTGTGCAGGTAAACCTCACTCTCCTGGCCTCAAAGTACACCTTTGGAACTCATGCCAAAGGTTGACTTTAGTATTCTTGTTAGTGCACCTGCATTTCACTTTAAATCCTGCAAGGGAGTAGAATCAGGGGGGTTATATTGGTGTCATGACTTGGATAGTAATCAGGTTTAGGGCTTCAGTGTAACAGAGACTGGCTAGCAGGAATTGTGTGGTCAAACCTAACTCATCTGGCCTCAAAAGGACACCTTAGCGACTAGAGGCTATAGTCTTTACTAGCCTTTGTTAGTGTACCTGCATTCTACTTTAAATCTTGATAGGGACAATTATAGTAGAATAAGAGGGTGTATATTGGTGCCGTGACTCGGATATGAAGGAAGTTCATGGGATTAAGTGCCACACAGATGCGTAAGGCTCACTCTTGTGGTCTCAAGTAGTGCATTAGCGACTCATGTTAGCAACTATGGTCTTTAGTGTAATTGTTAGCGTGCGTAAATTTTATACCAGAAACACCAGTTCAAATCCCACTTGGGGCAGGGACTAGATCCAAATGAAAATGGCATACTGTACTGTCTCTTTGTACATACTGTACACACAAAAGAAAAAAAAGAATGTGTAATTGAACTCACCAGATGCCTCTAGCATCAGGCCAGTCTCGAGCCATACCCGCACATGTCAGCAATGGCGACACGGGTTTATCAAACAGGAAGTGATCCTACATACCAAAACAAATGGCCAGATTGATTACTTCCGTTTAAGCTGACTACACCGAATGCAGTATAATTACATTTGTGAATATACCCACATCAATAAGCTGCTGCTGCTCTTGTTCAGTCATTACAGTCAGGCTGTAGTATTTTCCGGTCAAATCCCCTTTTAGCCCTGCCAAAGCATCAACCACAACCCTCTCCACCTCTCTGCGCTCAGCACGGGTGCAGGCCGGGGGGAGACTCAGGCCTCGGATACTCCTGCCCGTCCTGACTCGAGACGACAGCACGTACTTCTCATCAAACATGCCTCCTCGTATCTGATGGGAACAAAGTAGGACAAGCATAATGGAAGTAACTCAAAACTCGAAGGCTTGTGTCTGTTACCTAACTGTACAAAGCATGTAAGTGAATGCCAAACTATCATGATAATATATAACTGGGTGTTGATTTTGTAGCCATGTGCACTTTAGATTTTTTTTTACATTACATCAGTACATTATTTTCAGGAGAAAACTGCAAAGGCATCAATGACTTTTAAATTGAAATTTAATTTGAATTAAAATTGAACTTAAATCATTTAAGTTCATCCTCATTTTTTCACTCTTTATTTGTTTCAAACCTGTCTGAATTTCTTTCTTCTCAAAATAATATATTTTTCAGAAAGCTGGAAACCTGTATTTGTTTTTCCTACTATGTTCAACAGAAAAAATAAACTCATAAATGTTTGAAACCAGTAAATTGTAAGTAAATAGTGAGTATATAAATTTTGGGGGGGGGGTGAAATTACCCTTTAATGCTGCAATGAGATAGAAATAGCGATATTTTCTTCCATATTATGAGATACAATTGAGTATAACATAATATCAACAATAAAGTTATAATCATGTTGTTAATTGTATTGAGATGGAATAATTTATAGAATTTTATATTATTTAGTTATGAAAAATATATAAAAAAAACAGATTAATCGTTCTCAGAAACATCTAAAATGTAATGTGTCACTGTTATGGTGTAAGTATACAAGTAATTACTAAGTAATATTAATAAAGTAATAATATTATTTTTCAATATTAATATTCTGAAAATCTGGAGTACAAGACATTTAAAAATTCAAGATGGTTAAAAAATTATTTTCATTTTTGTTATGGTTCATGTAAAATTTGAATTTCAACCCAGGCTCATTCTGATTATGTACCCCTATATACATTTCTGAAGAGCACCAAATACGTCCCAGAAGCGAGTTTTTTAAATTTTTTTTACAAATGCACCAGAGGCCGCTGTGTATGCTTTTTCAGATCTCAAATTTCTCCAGCGACACCACCAGAATCCACCGGAGGCCACTGTCGACTGACTTACTGACCGAACAATCCCCCCACCCACCCACTTCCCTATACCCAACCAACAGTGTTTTCAAAAGCAATCCAGAAAAAGAAAAGCCTGATTTTTACCACATTTTCAGATTTTACCACATTCTCACCCTGTTATTTACTTGTTTATTTTATGTTTTAGCTTTTGCTTTTGTGCTTTCTGGAACCGTTCTTCACTAGACTTGAACCCCGTCATCATAGTCAATTCCGCTCTGTGTCTCAAATCCTCCGACATACAAAATGATCCACTGGACAAACTGGTAACAGCGAAAAAGCCATCCATAAGGAGGTAAACAGTCAGCTGGTAAGCTCGAAAAAATTAATGGCGCCATACTGCTTAGTAGCGTTCGTTTGAAAAATGAAATGCAGCCAAAGGTTCCTCTGGCTACATAATTCATGATCTCCAGGAAATGTATATAGGGCTACGTTTTCAGAATGAGCCTCTGTTTTTTTTACATAGGAAATGTTAAATATTTTAAAATAAGAATCTAAAAATTTCATAACGTGTTTGCATATTTGCATATTTGCGTGTTTGCATATCCTCGTGATCACATGACATTCAGGCAAACATTTAAAATATGTTTAGTGTTCACATGATTTATGGTGATTTAATAAATCAGAAAGTAATTTAATGTCACTTTATTATGATAGACATTTTAAAGATGTCATTCCTAATTTTTTTATATAATTTACTGTTAACTCTTGGTAGGTAAAAAGTACCCATAAGTCAAGAAACAATCCAATACAGTTAAAATTGCATCTGTAACTAAAGCGTTTCCTCCTACCTTACTGGAATCCAGGTCAGTGGGGTGTTTCATGTTGCAGGGGTCATAACCATTGTGCCTTTCTTTAATGACTGGGTTAAAGATGTCAGCAAAAACCTGCAGAAAGAAATTGTGATGCACTTTAATCCTCCAAAAATGCAAATCTCTTAATATGCCAAATGTGTGATATATAATATCCTCTCACCTCATATGACTCTTCATCTCCTGCCACCATTCCTACTGTCTTTATGAAAGGATGACCTGGATTGTCCACACCAGTCTGAATAGCTTCGTCCAAAGTGTAACCATTCGGAGTGGATTTATCACACAGCTTTGCGTATACGGCAGATGTCAGGTGACTAGCCATACAGTTATTGTGCTTCCGCAAATCTGGATATTCAGCACTGTTGAGAAACAGAAGATTTAGCCTTATCTGAAAATAAAAGACAGGCTGTGTTTGAATTTAAGTGAGGTGTCTACTAAAAGGGGTATACTAACAAAACAGTGTTAACCTTTTGAAAATTGGTTTTATAGTAAAAGTGTAGTAAACATTTTTGGTGGTGCATTGACTAACACTTTTGCTATAAACAACAGACAAGCTATAGTTATTGTTACAAAACCATGTTGAATTTGTGGTTACTATGATTTTAACCAAAATAGCCATGCTTTTTTGTATTTGTATGGTTTTATTTGTAGTAAAACCATGTTTAATTTTAGAAACTGAGACTCAAAACCCCATAAAAAGATTTTGTCCCCAAAAAAAACTGTTTTGATTCTGAATTCTGAGTTGTTTAAAAAGCTTCATTCATTTTTCTTTGGCTTTGTCCCTTTATTTATCAGGGGTCACCACAGAGTAATGAACCGTCAACTTATCCAGCATATGATTAACACAGCGGATGCCCTTCCAGCTTCAACCCGGTACTGGTAAACATCCATACACAGTGATTCACACACATACACTATGGCCTATTGTACGTGTATTGTTCACCTGTGAGGTGAACCGTGGGAGAAATCGGAGCACTGGGAGGAAACCCTCGCAAACACGGGGAGAACATGCAAACTCCACACAAAAATGCCAACTGGCCCAGTCGGGACTCGAACCAGCGACCTTCTGGCCGTGATGCGACAGTACTAACCACTGAGCCACCGTGTCATCCTGCTTAAACAGCTTTAGAAAGGTTCATGTTTTACTGTGCTACCTGCTAAATCTGCGTTTTTGCGTCAAATGCGCGTTCTGAACGTGTCACATTTACAGCTGGTACAAGGCTTTCACGTGCAGAGGTGGGGGCTTTGGGTGGTTGAGCCCCTGCCCTTTTTTCTCCAGGAGAGAAAGTGCCCTTTTTTCCTGGGGATAATAATAATTTTTTAAATACTACTAATAATATAATATATGTATAAGTTAATGTGTGTTATATTTAAGGACCGCTTTCCCTGTCAAACAATAAAAAAACGAAATGTTAAAGTATTTCGTTCTTGGTTTTAGTCTCGTTCTTGGTTTTAGTCTCGTTCTTGGTTTTTAGTCTTGGTTTTAGTCTAGCCGCTACAAGCGAGCCTCGAGCCGACGATTTGAAAAGAAAAGCCACATGCTAGGGGAATGCTCTAACGAAGACTCTATTTAGTGTTAATTTCGCCTCAAAAGTAAGGTGTCAACCGTGGAGTAACGTCTATCAGCACCTATGCCAACGTCTGCATCCGCATTGCACACGGACTGCATCTGGGCCATAGCTTTACAGTCTGACCCATACACACACTGCAGACAGAGTGTGTGTAAAACAAATATTACTAGCTGACCTCCGTTACGGCAGCGCGATATGATCGACAGAACCGCCGATGTAAATTCATCCATCATTCATCTATATTGTGTGGAGGTAAGTATCGGTTAACAAAAGACTACCTGAGACTCAAATTTAACATCAGCTATTTATCCAAAAGTTCAAAAGCAAAGGCTATTTTGTCTTGCTAACATCCTCCTGATTAACAACCATGTAATAAGTTAGCTAAAGTTTAGCCAGGACAATATCATAGGCATACAGGCTAATGTAATGGAGAAACGACAGCTGGATAGTGAAAATATGACCCTCTCGTTTTTGCAGTCACACAGAATATATCATGTTAATTGAAGCTATAAAACATGTACATATAGGCTAGCTAAGGAAGTCAGTGGCTATTAGTGTGTCCTATATTCTTCAACATATTTTATTTTGTTCAACAGAAAAAAAAACTCTAACAAAAATAATAGATTGAAAAGGGATAGTTCATCCAAACATTCACCCTACTCACCCTAAAGTGGTTCCATTTCTTTGTTTCTTTATTTAGTTGAACACTAACGAATAAAATATTAAAATAGATATTTTAAAGAAAGCTATAAACTTGAAATCATTGACTTCCAGAGTAGGAAAAACAAACACAATGAAAGTCAATGGTTACAGGTTTCCTGCCTTCTTCAAAATATTACTTTTGTGTTCAACAGAAGAGAAAAAAAGTCAAATGGGTTTGGAACAAGTAAAAGGTGAGTAAATGATGACAGAATTTTCAGTTTTGAATGAACTATCCTTTTAAGGGTGAGTATATGGTGAATTTAGGGTGAAATCTCCTTAATAATCTCATTATAATATATTTTATTTATTAAAGTACAATTATTACTATTATTTAAAAAAGTGCATTTTTTTTCCATTTGAGCCCCTGCCCCTTAAAAGGTCTCTGCACGTCCCACTTGAGCGTCAAAAACGCGTTTCAAATGCGTCAGGATTCATCAATAGTATGATCCTACACAACTGGAGTAGCTGCACGTTCAGGACCGCGTGTATAAGGAATTACAGCACATTTGAGCGTCATAAGCGTGCCAAATGCGTCTATTGAGGTCGTCAAGGATTCGACGCGTTCCAAACGCGTCAAACCAGTGTCCTGCCACTCTCAGTTTGAGCCTCATGCACGTTGTGCATTTACTGATAAAATGTAAATTGAATGTGAGCATATAAATCTATGCGTAGGCCTAAAGGATATGCAATATAAATCTATGCGTGTTGAAGTTTTTGCAAAGAAAGTAAATAAATAAAAAACACTAAGCTATTTGCATACATTAACATTTTACATATGGAGGTGTGATTATTCATGTTCAATGATGCTATAAACGTACACGGAAAGCAAAAAAAAAGTCAATATGTCAATAGTTTATTCATTTTTAATTACTCAATTAATTGGTTTATTGATTTTATTTTTTATTAAATAAACGAGCAAACGAATACACGCTGAAAGCCTAATTTGACTATTAGTCGTCACGTACGGGACTGTGTAACTAGAACATTCCGGCTCATATAAATACACATTTTTGACGCCCACTTTGGTATTTGTATAACACAATGGCTTGTGTGCCACGGCATCACAATATTTCATTGTCTTCTGCAGCATATGCTCGTCATGACAGTTTGGTGTGATGGCTGTATTACCTCGGGGGATAGATTCTCCGGACGCTCGATCCTGCGCTGACATGCTGCTCCCTGTTCAAGAAGAACCCGACGGTCAGAGATCCCGCACCGACCAGCGACAAGATGCCAACCTTCCTGTTACCGGACAAAATCCGTGCGAAGCTGCTTGCCATTTTAACACCTCAACCGCAGACGAGAGCACTCCAGATGAATGTGGTCTTGAAGGATGGAGAGACAGAAGGATAGACACCGGGATTACTGGAGGATGCAGGAATGCTGCGGATAAAATGTCCTTCTCCCAGTACGACTAGCTCGCCCTCCCTCCTTTGAGCAGCTTCACAATCAGATGATTCAGAAACTCGTCGAGAACCAGCAGCTTCTCACTCCCTTATTACAGTAAACCTCTCAATAACCTTGAAAAGACTCCTCTAGACTACACATTTTATTATATGCTGACTTTTAATAATAATGTCTTACTGGATTTTTAAGGGGAACAATAAATGATTTGTTAACCATAAACCAAGCGACAGATCATATGAAACATGTACGTGACTTTGAAGCTCATTGGTGCAGCTTCACCTGTAAAAACGTGTGCGCACGCCCGTCTGCAGTACGCGCATGCGCGCTATGGGTTGAGGCTGATGAATGACCCCGTTGCATAAATTACATGGTTGTTTAGATATAGGTTGAGATTTGCTTGGTATAGACCAGCAATGAGTAGTTTAACTTGAGGAAAACTGGACGCTTGTTTACCTTTGACTGGTCTTTATGTTAAGTTTAAATGTGTTATAAATACTCAATTAGCTACATCACAAAATGGCTCCAGGTTGTTATGTCATGAATCTTCTAGTGGAGCAATTAACTTTATTTCCTATATTAGCTTTATTTTTATAACGATAGAATTCGAAAAAAAAACGTAACATTATTGTTCATAAATGCTATGTATGCTATTTTTATTTTTACAAAAGCATTCAAAGCATTGCAATATTGTAATTTGCTAATTACACATTTTAGCCACAACAACTTAGGCTAATTTATATCAGCAAACAATGCATACCCACTTAAAAAAATACTACAGTAAATTACAGTAAATACTGTAAGTTTTTTAACCATACTATAGCTATTATTTTGTAGGGTATTATTTATTACAACACTGTTGATGAATGCTGCAGCGTTCTGTAGTGTTTATTATGTATAGTAAACTGATAAACTGCTACTTTAGCTTTTTATACTTTAATAAACTGTAGTGTATTGTAGAATAATTTACCCTATTTGTAGATAACTGACTATATCTAGCCTAATTTTCAATACAGGCTCATTCTGAAAACGTAGCCCTATATACCTTTCTGGAGATCCTAAATTATGTAGCCAGAGGTACGTATGGCTGCATTTCGTTTTTAAAACGAACAATACAGGTTTTTCGAGCTTACCAACTGACCGCTGTACCAACTGGCCATCTGTATGGATGGCTTTCCCACTGCTACCAGTTTGTCCAAAAATAAAATAAAACAAGTAAATAACAGGGTGAGAATGTGGTAAAATCTGAAAATGTGGTAAAAATCAGGCTTTTCTTTTTCTGGATTGCTTTTTAAAACTGTCGGTTGGGTTAACGGAAGTGGGTGGGTGGGTCAATCTGTGCTTTTGAAAACACTATTGGTTGGGTTTACGGAAAGAGGCGGGTGGGTCAGTCGATCGGTCAGTCAGTCTGGAGAGAAATTTGAGATCTCAAAAAGCGTACACAGCGGCCTCTGGTGCATTCGCAAAAACAAAAGCTGCATAAAACGTAGCTCCTGGGACGTATTTGGCGCTCTCCAAAAATGTATATAGACGTACGTTTTCAGAAAGAGCATCGGTTGCAAATTTTATAGGCCCTATTACAGTTTACAGTCAAATGAGATTACCACAGCTACTGAATTACCACAACATAATAATTTAAGTACTTTACTATATAATGGTTCAAAAACATTATAGTATTTACTATAAATTAATTAAGAATTTTTCACACACACAAGGATATTGCATTTGGCAAAATATGCATGCATTGCAAGCATAGATCAAAGATGGGACGTTCCATTTTAATATTAGCATCAAATTCAATTTCCAAATGTAATTTAAAATACATAGAAAAAAATTATTCCATTGATACTTTAATGCTTTGATTATCTTTCGTAAAAATAAATGTTAAAATACTGTCCAAAAATGACAATATAAAAACTATACTACACTAAACTAAAAACTTCAAAACATTCTTGCTAACATTATGTGCAAAACCTAGTGGTTTAAGGGATGGGAATAAATAATAATAAAAAAATAGATTTGAGATTACAATAAATTGGTTATTTTGAGGCTGTACTGTGAGTATTACAATATGTTATTAAATAATTATTTTTCTAAATCGCACAGTGTTTTGTGCTATTGAATTTAACTCATTTAAGTCTTTTTGACAACCAAATTAACCTACTTTATGTATTAATGGAGGGTCTAAAAAAGTTGCATTATAATAATCAATATTGATATTAGTAAAAAGTAGTGTCTTGATTTTGTGAGACATTTAACATAGGTGTGGTCACATGACCATTTACAGTATAAGACACATCTCTTTCTAAAATCCTTAAAAGGAAGCATTAAACAGGCCTTAAAGATACAGTGATCGCACATGTTGCATGAAGTATTTAAGTCCAGTATAAACATTCATCGCATTCATAACAAATTGCAATTGTCTTTAATAAATAAGTACAAATGCATAATTGTTTTATTATACTCCAAGCAAATGCATGTGATTATTTAGCTGGAAAACATTTGGTTAAAAAAAAGGGTTAACCTACATTCATCATAAGCCTGATTTATAGGCCTAACCTTTGAAACTGGTCTTCAGTTGGGATTAAAATCCCTTGTTAAAACCGTTCCACTAGAGTACATTCTATAAATCATGTGAAATAAACAAGAGAATTACATCTAAGCCTGCATAATAATTCCAACAGTATCGTCCAGCAAGCTGGTCATTATTCTGAGATTAAACAAGCAGCTTTATTCATTGCATTAAGTGTTGCCAGCCAGAAATGCCAATGAGAGTATTGCAGGGATATTTCAATGGAAATTCAGAGCAAACGTGGAATGTTTGAACAAACATGACATTCATCAAATGTCAAAGTACTCCAGCAAAGCTAAAATGAATGAAATATTAAATGGCTTAGTGCACAAACTACAAAAACTTACCAGATGCTTCTGAGTCCAGCAGAAGTTGGTCTTCTGAAGTGTGGAGCTGTACAGGAACCAGGTACAAGGGCAATGCTTTTACTTTCCTCAATGGAGCAGAGAAAATAGGTGTGTCCTTCTTTATTACAGTACCATGGGCTGGTTAAGACTTCCTTCTGTTTGACCTGCCAGTGTAATACGCAACAGTCCTGTGCCACCCATTCATTGGCTGCCTAATGTTTCCTGGGAACAAAAATCCCGACTGGATTTCTTATCTGTATCCAGTGTCATCAGAGCTGAGCTTGAGATAATGAACTCACGATTGGTTCAAAGTTCACTGTGAGAACGGCATAAATGACACGTCTCTTTACTGCCTTTATCTTGATGCACTCAAAATCAACTAAATGATGTTACAAAGAAAATCTTTAGTATGCTAAAGAGTAACTGAGTAATATTTAGCTGAAAGGGATAGTTCACCCAAAAATGAAAATGTACTCATTATTTACTCATCTTCAAAGTGAGTTCAAACCTTTATGAGTTTATTTTGTGTCCTGAAAAGCAGTTTTGAAAAAATTTTAAAAACCTGTAACTACTCACTATTATAGGAAAAACAAGTGATTAAAGGTTTTCAGCATGTTTCAAAATATCTACTTGTGTCTTAAACAGAAGAAAGAAACTCATACAGGTTTGTGACGAGATAAGTAAGTTACAGAATATTTCTTTTGGAGTAAACTATTTCTTTAAGGCCAGTCTTTATCTAGTTGTTGAAACACTGTTGAAGGCCTCTGAAGTCTTTAAATAACTAAAAGCAAAAATATAAACTTTTTTTGGTCTTTTAAAGTCATAACAAAAGACTTGACATCATATTATATATGATTTCTTTTTGTTAATTTCCTCAAATAAGGCATTTAAGAGTGTCATTAAAGATATTAACTTTTATACAGCACAATCTGCTCATTATTAAGAAGTTATTTTTGCATGTTTTATATCTAAAGCTATTATTATTATTTTTTATTACGAAATTATTAACCTGCAAAGACACATTAAAATAGCTGTCACTGGGGTGGTACCTTTACAAAAGGTACACATTTGTACTTGAAGGGTCCATATTGGTACCTCAAAAGTATATATTAGTACCTACACATTTTAGGAGAAACACTTTTGTACTTTTTAGGTACCAATATGTACCCCTGAGGTATTAATATGGACCTTTTAGTTACAAATTTGTACCTTTTGAAAAGGTACCACCCCAGTGACAACTCGTTTACTTTTATTTCTAAAGTGTACTGTATTTTGAATTGTCTGACAGCTCCCTCTGTTGGAATTATTGTGTAATGAGGCATTTTATGAACTTGATGATTTTTCTCGCAAATTAGATAAATATTTTTTGAGTGTGAAAGAGAAAAAAATATATAACATTTTTTACACCCCCTTCATAGTTGCTCTAAACAAACTGCATTGAATAATATTCCCTAGTGACAGATAAACGGTACAGATAAATTATTAAAGACAAATTAAATGATAATTTCACCCAAAAAGGAAAAATCTTTTATTTTCTCTCTTGTGGTTGTAAATATTTATGAGTTTCAGCATAATTTGAAAAATGCTGGTTGCTGGCACCCATCGACTTCCATAGTAGGGAAAAAAGTTACTATGAATGGCAATGTGTACCAGCCAGCATTTTTCAAAATATCTTCTTTTGTGTCAAATGTTTTGAACAAGAGAAAAGTGAGTAAATGATTACATTTTGATTTTTGAGTGAAATATCCCTTAGATATAGAGCATTAAAAAATCTTTCTATTTTTAATAAAACATTTGTAAAACTTTTTGTAAAAAAGTGTCCAATCTTCAATTTAAACTGTCTAAATAGTGGATTTTTCTCACCAGAAGGCAGTATTGCTTTCTTTATTTTCAAACTTCATTGCATATGATGAACGCAAAATAACCTTAATAAAAAGAAGCAGCAAATAAATAGGTAACCTAATAAAGCTATTTTCAAAATCATTATTAAAATAAACAATAGTATTTTGTATCTTCAGATTTTCCTCAAGAAATAGTAAAATAAATAAAATTCTCAATGTTTACTTACCGCCAGGTCATTGAATATGTATACAGTATATAGATGAGAAGCAAACGAGACTTGAAAATTTTGTAGGAAATCTTAGTCAGATAAGGGTTTTGATGGTCTAAAATCCATATCTTCGAAGTAATCTATGACTAGTGCTGACAAACAAAGAAAGATATATAGTCCAATACACACTATTCTGTATGCTAATGATATTTTTCTGGAAATGCAGTAATGTAACAAATTACATGTTAAAATGACTAAAGTCAATATAATTATGCTACTTATGTTACGAAAAATGAAATCATTATATGCAATTTTACATGACATTTTGAGCTTCAGATAATGAGCATGCGCTGATAAAATACTGGTTTCAAATGTTATCAGAACTGTTTTCATTTTCTATATTGTTTATATCTAATCAGTTAAACACAGTTAAGACAGCATACGTTACAAAGCAAGCAATGTTGTGTATAAAACACTGTTTTATTCACTGTTTCAAGCAGATTTAAAGATATATTTTTCCCTGTGAAACAGGTTCATCGTAAGACTAATAACATTAATATATTTAAATAATATTTTATATATTTTGGAAGTCAAGTTGCTGTTTTCAAATATGGATTTTGAATATGGATTTTGAATATTCATTCATTCATTTTCTACCCAATTCACCTGTACCGCATGTCTTTGGACTGTGGGGGAAACCGGAGCACCCGGAGGAAACCCACACGAACGCAGGGAAATCATGCAAACTCCACACAGAAACGCCAATTGACCCAGCTGAGGCTCGAACCAGCGACCTTCTTGCTGTGAGGCGACAGCACTACCTACTGCACTATTTTAAAATATTTTCAGTCAATAATAAATTACTGAAAAAAACAAAGATTACAGTAAAGTAATTAGTAATCTGATTGCTTTTTACATGCAGTAATTAGTAATTTAATCAAATTACAATTTCCAATAGTTTTTAGTAATTGGTAATTTATTACTTTTTTTGAGAAACTTCCAAAGAGAATCAGTCAGCTATTTCAAAAACAATAAAATAAAATAAATCAACAACATTTACACACTTTTCAAGTATAGTGCAATGAAATGACATTAATATAAAGAAAGCAGTTCATAGTTTAATAAAATAAATACAATTGTTGTCAACAAATACAAACACCTCTGAAATAAGAAGTGCAATAAAAAGGGAAAATCCACCATTTATTTAAGACAACAACTTTGTAGAAACTTGTGTATTAAATTTGTTGCAGGTGCAGTATTAGCATTGAACATCCAGGACATATTTTATAATAAAACTAAAACTAAAGCAAGCGCCTGTTAAATGGGATAACCCTGATCTCAGGACACAATTCTTTTGTTTAGCCAAAACAATGAGTGAGTTTGCAGTAAATAGATCTTTCCTCAATTGTTCTATTATTGTAATGATAATCTGATATCTCTGGCAGAACACCACTATTGTCACACCAAAACTCATAACATTGTAACTGAACTGAAATGAACCAATGTAAATATATCAATCTTATAAAAATATTTCTGTAGTTTTTATACATTGAAAATGTAATGTGGGCCTATTACGACATGTTGTATATTAAGCAACTGTTACTTCAGTCTTTAATATTACACATTATTCTTCAGAAATCATTTTAATTTGTTGTTTACTCTGAAGTTAAATAAGCATTTGCATTAAACATCTATTTTCTGTATTATTCATAATTTCAGTAATATAAAAACACATTTTGTGTCTGTCTATATACGTACTGATCAACTCTGTTACATCAGCCTGTCTTATGTGTATAAAGTATCTTATAGTATATGTTAGTATATGCATAGGTTTAAAAAAAAAGCTCTTCTGTCCAGTGTTGCGTTTGTATTTATGATTAATTTATGTACTGTAGCACCGTTGTCCTGCAAGACACAACATTTCGTTCCTCTGTATGTCCACACATGTAGCGGAATGACATTAAAGCTTGACTTGACTTGACTTGATCAGTTATAAAAAGGCTTAATTTTGAAAGCACTGATAGAAAGTGTTTTCACTTCCTGGAAGACATTGAAGCATGTCATTTATTGTTTTCTCATTAAATTTGTATAGTAGATGAATTATTTGTCAACTTTTGCTGGTTCACTTTTTGAAAACTATAATAGGATAAAAAAAATCAGTTTCAGACATGTTATGTATCTAGTATGAGGTTAGCATCTTGAGCTAAACCACAAAATGGTGGACAATGTCAACTCTGTTAATGTCAACCCTGTTGTAATATTTCAGTGAATTTCTCATTTACTTTTTGGAAACTATAATAGGATAAAAAAAAATCAGTTTCAGACATGTTATGTATCTAGTATGAGGTTAGCATCTTAAGCTAAAGCACAAAATGGTGGACAATGTCAATTCTGTTAATGTCAACCCTGTTAGTGGTTTAAATAGTTTAACAGAATCAAATTAGCCCAAGCATTTAGCATTAATTTACATTAATAATAGATTCATTCATTTTCCTTCGCCCTTTTATCAATCAGGGGTCACTCCAGCGAACATATCCAGCATGTTTTATACAGCTGATGCCCTTCCAGCTGCAATCCAGTACTGGGAAAGATCCACACTTATTCACACACATAACTTACGGCCAGTTTAGTTCATCCAATTCACGTATATTACGTCTTTGGACTGTGGAGGAAACTGGAGCTCCCGGAGGAAACCCTCGTGAACTTGAGGAGTACATGCAAACTTTACACAGAAATCCCAACTGACCCAGCCGAGGCTCAAACCAGCGAACTTCTTGCTGTGAGGCGACAGTGCTAACCACTGAGCCACCATGTCGCCATATTAGATTTAGTTTACTGTAAATGATACATTTGCTGTATGTCATTCTATTCCAGAAAGAATGAATGGAAAATGTCTGAAATGTACGCACAATTTTAGAACAAGTACAGTTGCAATCAGAATTATTCAACCCCCTGATTTATTAGCCCCCCAGTTAATTTTTTTTCCCAATTTCTGTTTAACGGAGAGAAGATTTTTTCAACACATTTCTAAACATAATAATTTTAATAACTCATTTCTAATAACTGATTTGTTTTATCTTTGACATGATGACAGTAAACAATATTTGACTAGATATTTTTCAAGACACTTCTATACAGCCTAAAGTGACATTTAAAGGCTTAACTAGGTTAATTAGGTTAACTAGGCAGGTTAGGGTAATTAGGTTATTATTATTAAGTTATTGTATAATGATGGTTTGTTCTGTAGACTATGGAAAAAATAAATAGCTTAAAGGGGTTAATAATTTTGACCTTAAAATGGGTTTTAAAATTTAAAAACTGCTTTTATTCTAGCCAAAATAAAACAAATAAGACTTTCTCCAGAATAAAAAAATATTATCAGACATACTGTGAAAATTTCCTTGTTCTGTTAAACATCATTTTGGGAAATATTTAAAAAAGAAAAAAAAAATCAAAGGGGTTCGATAATTCTGATTGCAACTGTATATTTATTATCATTCTCTCAATGTTGACATTCTGTCTCCTGGCTAAAACAATAAAACATCAACAAAAAATAAATAATTATTAACCAAGAAATAGGCTAGTCATCACTGTTTGAACAATATAATATCATCAAGCAGTACTAAACCCTCCTCTACCCCCATGCCATTGACATTCTCTGTTTCCACAATTAGTTTTCATGAAGGCGATGTTTATACATTCAAAAACCCAGCTCAAAAGAGCTATTGTCTGTAACATCAGCATTCAACTAAAGGCATTAAAATGGAGAGCAGTCTCAACAGTGAATCACTGAAACCAATGGAAGATGATAATGGCATGGAAGAGAGCGGCCATCTTGATGAAGCTGCAGTTTCTTCTGTTCTGGAAACAGCTGGAGATGGAGATTCCTCACAACTGCCGAAAATTTGCTCCAAGTTACTGAGAATGCTGGAAAAAGCAACTAACTGGCGCCCTCCACTCGTACAAATGCAGGACAGCAGTGTAGTGTTCGATGAAAATGATGAGGCTGTCAGTGAAGCACCAAGAACAAAAAGCGTAAGTGACATTGGAGCTGATTCATGTTTTAGTTTAGCTATAAAAAAGAATCACAATTCTGTTCAATTAATTTCGACTTTGTTCCCAACCTGTTTGTGTTTGTTTCCTCTGTTGAACACAAAGGAAGATTTTCTGAAGAATGTTGTAAACCGGCATCCATTGACTTCTATAGTATTTGCTGGACGTCAGTGATTGCTTTTCTCCAACATTCTTCAAAAAATCGCATGTTTTGTGTTTAACAGAAGAAATAATTTCATTAAAAGTTGTGAACCATTTGAGTGTGAATAAATGGTGAAGAAATTTTCATTTTAGGATGAATCTCTTATTATTTTCAATAGATGTTAAAGTATGTGCATGGTGTACTGATTTTACTCTTAAGCAAAGACAAAAATAACTTGTAAATACAATAAACATACTAAAATTCTTCTGTTCCAACTTATAAATGCATCCAAGTTTCTGTTTCAAGCCTAGACTGCGGCAAAACTGTAAAAGGTCATGTCAAATTCCTGATCAATGCCACATTCAGAAGAGCTTAAAAGTTTGTTCTGATAATTAGTGATTAAGTCAGACATTGGAGAGAAAGATCTATGTCTGAAAGGAGTTATTCTGTTTCCTTAAAGCCATTTAAACCTAATTCAAGGAGCTAGATTCCATGTTGCTTTAATGGGAATGTCCCTTAAGCAAACAGAACTGACAATGTTCTGATTATTATGAAATTTGGAATGGATTAAATCTCTGTGGCGGCTGAAGTCAAGCCTTGGAAAGGGACAACCATAAATCTGAGAGTTGTTAAAGTGATGGTTCACCCCAAAATATCCTCAACATTTACTCACACTCAAGTGGTTCCAGAGTTTTATGAATTTCTTGTTGTTTTGAACACTAAACAAGGTATTCTAAAGAGACCAGTTAGAAACAGAACTGTTCTTTCTCTTTTTTATACCAGGCTTGGAGTGGGTTAAATGTTTGTTTTGGTCAATGAAGTGCATACAAGTACTGACGTTAAAACTTTAAAAGGAGACCAATGAATCTGCAGGTTGTAAAGATCTACTATCATTTTGCCCTTGACCAAGGCATTTGATTTCAGGTTGCTTTAATAGAAAATTTAATATTTAATATCAGACAAATTTTATCCAGAGAGAGTTAAAGGGATTCTGTACTCAGTAGTTTAGAATCACATGGATGTAAGTAAATGGTGAGGACATTTTCATTTTTGGGTGAACTACACTGTAAAAAAATACGTAATTTTTAATAAAAAAACTGTTTGTTTTTTTATGTAAAGTAACGGCTATTAAATTACTGAAATTTACAGTAAAATAACAGACATTAAATTACAGAAAGTTCCCTAAATTAAAATTTCTGGTAAATTTCTGTAATTCAGCCTCTGTTATTTTACAGTAAATTTCTGTAATTTAACTGCCGTTTTAAGTTTTTTTTTTCCGGCACCCCAGCTGCCGGAAATAAACCGTAAAATTGCGGATTTTTTTTAACAGTGTAACCTTTTTAAGGGGCTAAGTGGTTAGCACGGTTGCCTCACAGTAAGAAGGTTGTTGGTTCAAGTCCTGACTGGAGCAGGACGCCTTTCTGTGTGGAATTTGTTCTCCCTGTGTTTGCTTGGGTTTCCTCCAGGTGCTATTCAATTTACCTATGGACATAGGTGAATTGAATAAATTAAATTGGCTGTAGTGTGTAAATGGGAGAGTTTATGACTGTTTCCCAGCACTGAGTGAAGTGATGTGAGTATTGTCAAGTATAGTTACAAATACTCAAAATTGGTCTTCTGCTATTACCCCACCCAAGTAGGAGTAGGCAGAGGGCAATCAGAAATCCAACCTGCGACTTTTTGATTACACTACCTGGCAAAAGTCTTGTCATTGATCCAAGTTGTAAGAGCAACAAATAATCACTTGACTTCAAGTTGATCATTTGGAATAGTGACAGAAGGTAGATTTTTCCGATGAATCATCTGTTGAACTGCATCCCAATCATCACAAATACTGCAGAAGACCTATTGGAACCCACATCGACCCACGTTTGGTGAAGGAAAAATCATGGTTTTGGGTTACGTTCAATATGGGGCATGTGAGAGATCTGCAGAGTGGATGACAACATCAACAGCATGAGGATTAAGACATATTTCAGCCTCCACATCAAAGTTCCTTAAAGCAAAGAAGGTCAGGGTGCAAGGATTGGCCAGCCCAGTCACCAGATTTAACATTATTGAGCATACCTGGGATAAGATGGAGGAGGCATTGAAGATAAGTTTAAAAAATCTTGATGAACTCTGGGCGCATTTTTGCCATTCCAGATGACTTTATTAATAAGTTATTTGAGTCATTGCAGAGATGTACGGATGCAGTCGTCTAAGCTCATGGGAGTCATACACAATATTAATTAGTTTTCCACTGCACCATGACTTTATATTTTTTGATACTGTACACTAATTCTGTTAAGTGACAAGACTTTTGGCTTTTAAAGTCAGACCTTACTGTCCTAATTAAATAATTAAAAATCAAGACATGATCATATTTTATTTTGGTAAAATAAGCGTAATCTAGAGGCCTTTGCCTTTCATATAAGCCACTTCTGATACCAAATGATCAACTAGAGGTCAAGTTATTACTTGTTGTTCCTAAAACTTAAATGGGCGACAAGACTTTTGTCAGGTAGCGTACAAGTCTAACTCCCAAACCATTAGAGACTGCCCCTAGGGTTGTCTCAGAGCTGGGTTGTGGCAGGAAGGGTGTCAGCCAGTAAAACAATTGGTAGTTCATTTTGCTGCAGCAATCCCTGATAAAGCAGAGACTAAGCAAAATAAAAGTGAGTGACTATCCTTTTAAGGTCTGTGATCAACTTGGAAATATAGAATTGCTGAATTCATCCCTTGGAAAGATGGCTCATGAATCTGAGAGTCACCACCATTTTGTCCTTGAGCACTTGACCCCAGGTTACACCAAGGTGACTGTGAGAAGCGAACTGATTGTGTCAGACTACATGAGGGATAGGGTAAATATCAGGGTATGGTAACCTAAACGTGCTGGGCTTTAACACTTTAAAAGGTTTAAGCACTGAAATCAAGAGCCATTGAGTTTTCTTAACCATACTAAATCATACTTAATCATACTAAAATGCACAAATAAGATCGTAAAATTATAAAAAATTAGCCACTATGTTAAAAAGTTACTGTGAGATTGTGTTGATTATACTGTATATATTATAATACTTACAACCCTTTGTTAATAAATGCCATACAGCATACTGTAATATTAACTGATAAACTGTAATAAATACTGTAGTAGGGCTATTTTTTAACTAAAGTAAACTGAGGTGTATTGTATAGTATAACGTTAGAACAGTTAGCACAGTTTTGGGTAGGCCATTGGTTGGGGATGGTTGCAACATGGGGCAGATGCAAAAAGACCAATTCCTCCATTCAGGAATGAGAGTTATGATATTCATACTACTACAAATTCTCAGTTAGACCCTCCTTCAATCTGAGAGAAATCAGTCATATGTGGCCATTCCTTCAATAAAAAACTCATTTTTAGGTTAAAAGTATTTTTTTTAATGTTCAGGAAATTTCTCATACTGTCTATGTTCATTCGTATAATTTAAACTTGACATTTTCTTAGCTTTAACAAGGTATAGCTATCAAGTATTAAAGCTATTGTATCTCCTTTAAGTTTAATCAGGGTTGACAGATTTGGGACCGTTCTCAATTACAAAATTAATTTAAAAGCTTGCCATATTAACAATGTACAATTTTAATTTTAATGCAGTTTCAATGTAATTTAATTTGAAAAAAATTAATTCTTTGATTCATTCATTCATTTAAAGATCAAAGAAGTAATTTAGTAAAGTTTCAGTCTAGATTTTCAGTAAAACAATATTTTTATCCAGCTTTTTTAGGCCTGATAATGGTTGTTGCTTGTTTTTTTTAGTAGTCTGTAAATGGCCAATTTAATACATTTACAAATTTAACCAATTTACAATTAGTCTGTTTATCAAACAAATAAAAATAAAATCCACCCTGATGTTTTAGAATTTTTATTATTATTACATTTTAATGAATGTTGCAACATTTGACTTTGTCTGTTCAAGTTTAAATTCCACATATATTATCATATGTACACATATTATAGCAATGCCAGTGGGTGCCCAATAGAAGTGGGTTTATTATATAAAAATTTTGGGTTTCCACAAAAAACTGTCTCTGAGAAACTGAAGGAAATGCACAAAGTGTTGCAACTGTCCTCACTTCCCCCTAATTTGTTTATATTACTAACTATAGCATTACCACAACCCAGCAAACAAATTTGTGTTTAGACATCTAATAGACATCTAAAAGTAGACAGCTTGACTAAAACAAGGCTAAACTTGGGCTGTCAGTGAAAATATAATAGACATAGGCCAAAACTAGACTAGTCCTCAAATAGACAGATTAGACAGACTTTATATGTGTAGTTATTTATTTCCGTTTATTTAATGACTAGTCTTGTTTTAACCTATTCTTAGACATCTATTAGATTTTCACTGATAGTCTTATTTTAGCCAAGACGACTAAGTTTAGACATGTATTAGACATCTATTAGATGCTTGCTGGGAACAGATACACAACTCAAATACTTTACTATAGTATGGTTCAAAAACAATATGATATTACATGTAGTGTTAGCCTTGAATCTGAGAGTCGCTAAGTTTCTTTTTTTCCCTTTTGCCCTTGAACGAGGCACTTGACTCCAGGTTCCTCCAAGGGGACAGTCCCTTTAGTTAGCGAACAGTAAGTCAGTTTGGATAAAACATACTTGCTAAATGATGCGTAACCAAATAACCAGTTCTTGATCATCATTAACAGCCCTGAACAGAAACATGGGCCGAACACAGATCAGTGCACTTACAACTGCACGGTAGCAGCTAAGTGGCACTAAGCCACAATTAATAAATGACTTGTGGGAACTTTTGTGACCTCACAGACTTTAATCATTGTCGAATCACGTCACCTGAAAGAGACTTTTGAGTTTCTTGTGAAGCTTTCGCTCTCACAGTGTAGGGTTTCATCTGACAGCGGACCCATGCTTCTCTAGCCTGCTCATTTCACGTTATGGCACAACAATTACTGTTGTGGTTCAGCCTTTAAATGCTGATGAGGGAGCGATTCGCCGCATTTCTCAAGTGGATCAGACACCATGAGGAAAGTCTACAGCCTGGTTAGTCTAACTAAAAACAGGGAACCTAAAGATGCTGTGTTATCTCTTAACATCAAGGTATTTCTAATCTCTTAAGGTAGAAATTGCAGTTTATCTGTTTGCTTTATTTTAAAGCGGAGGTTCTCGTTCTTGTGGTATGTTTTTGTGTGTGTGTGTATTGTATCATTATTTTTTTTTTATTAATTTGTTAATATAGTTGAGCAGTTTCAAAACTGACAAACTAATAATTAAAAAATCCTCATGTGTCATTTAAGGCATTCCTTTATTAATTTATTTGACTTGGTGTATGAGTTAGTGAGCTATTAATAGTTACTGTACAACCAGTCTCTTAGATATCGTGAGCAGTAACAGGTCCTAACACTATTTTAATATTCGTTCATTATTCAGATTTTGGCTCTGTTATATTTGCACTGCATTTGAATTTGTACATTTTTAAATTACTGCAATCTTCAAACTTTTAAATGTCACATTTTATTTAATGTTTTACTTGTTTTCAACTAGCAGTTTTTGAATGAAAGTTGTTGAATGAAAAGTTCAACCAAAACTCTAAATTCTGTTATCATTTACTTACCCTTCACCTGTAACAAACCAATATATTTTTTCTGTCGAACGATAAAGAAGATATTTTGAAAAATGTTGAAAACTTGTAGCCATTGACTTCCATAATTTACTATGGAAGTCAATGGTTTTTACCATTTTTTAAAATAACTAATTTTATGTTCAACAGAAGAAAACTCATAAAGGTTTGGAACCGCTTGAGGGTAGGTAAATAGTGAGAAAATTTAAATTGTTGGATTAACTATCCTTTTAATCCAACATCATATTTTGATTCTAAATAAAAGTCTAAAAAGTTCAATGAAAAACGTAAATATGTTAGAGTATTACATATCAATGCTTAATTTGAATACTACACACAAAATTATATGAATATATCTTCTGTATTTTCAAATCTATTCAATATAAAACCTATTAAATTAATATTTAATTCATCAATTTCTTCTCAGCAAATTGAGTATCCTGAGCAAACGCGGGAGTTTGACAATCGACTAACAAAGACAGGTCGCCGGTCCTTGTCGCACTCTCTTTCTCATTCCTCAACAGACAGCAACAGTTCAGGTAGATGCCCAGCAAATTCCATCGCCTTTTTGAAGAATTACACTACCGGTCAAAAGTTTGGGGTCAGGTTTTTTTTTTTTAAGAAAATTATTCTGTTGAAAAAAAATAATGTTAAATAGTTAAATATGCATTTATAAAATATATATTTTTTTTACTTATTGTATGTAGCTTCAAGTGAAATTGTTAGTCCAGTCATTATTGCTTTATAATACTATTGTTTCGGCTTAGACCCTTTCTTAATCTAGGGTTGCCACAGTGAAATGAACCACCAACTTATCCAGCATATGTTTTACACAGCGAATGCCCTTCCAGCATAATTATAATAATAGTAATAACCATTAATAATCATAATTTTAATAATAATAATAATAATAATAATAATAATAATAATAATAATAATAATAAT
>CAIGQZ010033231.1:43347-64213 GCA_903798205.1 Danio tinwini
AAAAATGCTTTTTGGCAAAAAAAAGGCTTTAACTTGCAAAAAAAGATGGTCAGAGATTAGGAGTGGTTTCGTTAAATCAGATATAAATGTCAATTTTCTCACAGCTGATTGGTCCAGTTTAGTTTAGCAATCTCTAATCCAGAATAAAACCTACTCCGAGTCTGAAGCAACCAAGCAGGAGCTGCATAACATAGGTTACAGTGGCAAAGAAACCCTACTAAACCAATCCACCTTCATGCAGCGGTGGAAAAGTATTAAAAAATCATACTTAAGTAAAAGTACCATTACTTCCCTAAAAATATAGTACCAGTAGAGTAAAAGTCTGTTGTAAATATTACTCAAAGTATGCGTTATTAAAAGTAAATCTTTTAAAACTACTTAAGAGTAGTGAATATTACGCTGTAAAAAGCTGATGCATTTACATGTAATTTGTGTATGTGTGAAAACGTAACATTCTGTTGTGCATTTAGTTATTGCGCAGCAGGCACACAACGCCATAAGACGTTAAAATTAGATTCGATTTAGATTGTGATGTCATGTGACCAAAATTCAATGTCTAGCCAGAGTCTAAGGATAATGTCATTTTGACGTCCAATAACAATGTCAAATGATGTTGATATTTGGTTGATTTATTTGTGTTAGAAAGTGACCAAAATACAACGTCGAGCCAACATCTTAAACCAGCGTCATATTGATGTCAAATATTGACCTTTATTCGTCAGGTATGGAAACCAAAATCCAACATTTGATAGATATCATATTGGTAACATTCACACAACTCAAGCGGTAACATCATTAGATGTTAATATTTGGTTGAATTTAGGTTGGATGTTCGTCATTGACGTCAGCCTGACAATGAGTTCTGACGTCAACCTGATTTTCATTTCCAAACAAAATGCAATGTCGCAACAACGTTGAGGTACAACGTCAATCTAATGTCATGTTGACATCCTGTGCCTGCTGGGCCATTTCAGTCATCATACAGTAAACATCTGTCATCTTCTCATCAGTGGCATGCATCTAAACAGTCTCTGGGTCAATGTGTGTAAAGATTTTGGACATCTTCTTGGACACTTTTAATGCTTCCAAACAGTTTGCTGCAATTATAAATTGCCCATGTCTTGGATAGGAATCAAAGGACTGATTTTTCTAATCCCCATAGATAAGAAAAATATACTAGTGACTGCAGGTTGAAGGAAAGTAGAGCAGTAAAAGTACCAATACAGCACTAAAAGTGTTCTCAAGGGAAAGTAAAAGTACACATTTTTAAAACTACTTAGTAAATTACAATTCCTGACAAAAACTACTCAATTACAGTAGTTTGAGTATTTATAGTTTCTTAATTTACACTACTGCCTTCATGAGCCCAAAAACTCAGGGTTAATAGCGTGAAAGGCAGGTTTTATGTTTTTCATTAACACACTATCTGTTCAATTAAAATTACAATTTCTTACATTTGTAGAGTGAAGGCCAATTTATACTTTTTAGTCAAGTCTATGAAGTAGGTCTGGCATACTGTAAGTTGGTACATTTATCTGAGCACAGAAGATCCAACTCAGTAAAGAAAGTACATTGTTTATGCAGTTAAGCACAAAGAATAACAATCAAGGTCAAGAATACATTAAATTTAGCTTTGTTTTTCACCAAATCCTACAATTTACACTCAAACAATTTTAAAAATATGGTATGTATGCCATGGGAATAATCTTTGATAGTTTTTACTTATTCAAAAAAGCATAATGCTTTATTCACTGTCATTAAATGTGAACAAACAAAACAGAACAATTTTTAAACTATCCCTTATACGCAATATAATAACTATAATATCAAGCAGCAGATGGGCTGTTTTTGTACATCTAAAAGAACTGGAAATGGATGACCTCAAAATCCTCTGTTTGCTCTTACAACATTAAAGAGAAGGTGGATATTGCTCATGCGTCAATACAGACATGTTCCTGGAACAACAAAGGATCTAGAAATATGCTTTACTTGAGTAAAATAATTTTAGCCGATAATATACAAGCTTATTGGTCATTAAGGTTAATGGAAAAGTAACCGTTTTACTCCATTTGATTCCAGGGCCGTGTCCTTAATTTAAGTTCCTCCACTGTGCCCATATACGTTCTTTCCATCACAGCCACAACACAGGTATGGACTCATGCATGAATCTAAATGAGTTGTTTTAGGTTGTTAGCCTAAAGGCTGAAGTTCTTCCACTGTTACTTTGCTTAAACATCAAAGACTTTTCAACATTTAAATTCATACATATTTACATTATATACAAAACACAATGAAAATGGAAAACACGACAGCCTCAAGCTATTATTGGGGTGTGTGTATATTGGCTGTCTTTTCAAATTTGTTTGCGTGCTTCATTTTCTGCATACTTTCTTGGTAGGCTTTGGCTTTGATTGAGCTCTTCAATGCTCCTGAGGGTCGTTACAAGCAAGATGTCTACCTTCTTCCCAAGAAACTGGGTAAGAACCAAAATCAGGGTTTCTACCCTAAACCAAAACCAAATTCCCTGACTTTTACCTGATTTTCAACAACTAAATAACTCAATTTCCAATGACCTTCAATAAACAGAAAAACAGACAGCTGTTGAGTCCCTCCAGAATTTTGCGATTCTGGGATCACTGAATTTAAAACACTTTGATTGACATTCTCCTTTTGTATCAGAGGGGGAAAGTCCTGCACATTAGTGATGATCTCTTGGTAACACTTTATTTTGATGGTCCATTTGAGTATTAGTAGACTGTCTGCTTAAAATCTGCTGATACTGCTTCTTCAACAGACATTTAACTGACTATAAAAACTTTGCAAGTATGTCAACACACTAACCCTAACCTAACAGTCTACTTATAATCTAATGAGAATTAGTTGGCATGTAGATGCAACGTAACTTAAATTCAACAACTGGACCAACAAAATAAAGCGTGACCGATCTCTCCCACATTAGCATAAAAGCCCTGAGTGGGAAGCTGCCGTTCGCCATTAGAGTTTTCACATGCTGAAGAAAATATCAGCGACTAAGAGTTTTAGGATGCACAAATGAACACTGTATCTGCATAGACTGTCTTTTTCTGAGACAATTCTTTTCAACACAGGCTCATTCTGAAAACGTAGTCCTGTGGATGTTTCTGGAGACCGCGAATTATGTAGCCGGAGGTACGTATGGCTTCATTTCGTTTTTTTAAACGAACGCTAAGGGGCGGTATGACGGCGTTCCTTTTCGTGCTCACAAGCTGACCGCTCACCTCCGTGTGGAGGGTTTTTCTCGCCGCAACCAGTTTGTCAAACAGTAGCTTGTCATGTTACGTCGACCAGACTTGACACAGAGAGGAGTTGACCGCGACGCAAGGTAAAGCTGTTCCAGAAATCAGGTAAGACAGAAACAGAATCCAAAAAATTAAATGAACAAGTAAATAACAGGGTGAGAATACGATAAAATCCGAAAACGTGGTAAAAATCAGACGAGGGCTTTTCTTTTTCTGGACGGCTTTGTAAACCGTTTGTTGGGTTTAGGGAAGTAAGTGGGTGGGCGAATCAATCAATAAAATTGGTTGGGTTTAGGGAAGGAGAAGGGGTGGGTCAGTCAGTCGATTGGTCAGCCGGCCATTCAGTCAGACAGTCAGACAGACAATCAGTCGACAGCGGCCTCTGGTGGGTTTACGCAAGAACAGCGGGCGCGAACGGCACTCGTGAAAGAAATTTGAGAATTTGAAATTTGAGCACACGCAGCAGCCTCTCGCAGATTCGCAAAACAAAAACTGCAAAAATATGTACCTCCTGGGATGTATTTTGCAGTCTCCAGAAACGTCCACAGGACTACGTTTTCAGAATGAGCCTGGGTTGCTTCTTTTTACATTTTCAGTTTATTACACAGATAACGTTAGTCCTGTTTTGAATTTGCTGCTATGGTGATGCAGGTGGTTGTAGCTCACCCCCTTTTAAAAAGAACAAAATTTGAAAAAGTTCAGCTGAAAGTTCAGATAAACAGTCTATGCATCAGACTTATTTTTCACAAAAGGGTAATAATCGGTCTGATTTAATGCAAATTTATGCAAATGGGACAAAATTTAGTGAAGCTTGTGATTTTTTTTTAATTGGTGCAAATATAATTTGGTCATCCAAGGCACTTCAAATTGCTTCTACCCCATCTGCACTGTACATAACATGATATTCACCTAGAGAAAGTTTTAGTAGGCTTTATATGGTTAAGAGGTAAACACTTTCTCTCTTTGTTTCTCTCAGTGTTCCCTTTAAATAAATGACAGAGACCAATGGTTCTTGAAGTCAAAAAAATTTTGAACTAAGGTGTGAATTTGTGTATATTTTACATTTTAAGAAAATCCACAGCAGAATATTTATTATTGATTTTTGGCTGTAATAATCTAAAGAAAATTAATATCATGTAATATAAAGTAATTTTATATTAGAGAATTTATATTATAAAAGAAGGAGAAGCTACATTTTAAATAACCACAAATACCTGATATTCCTTGACCTTGGCAAAAAAATAAAAATAAATTGCCTGACTTTCGTTGTCTGGAATAGACTTTCAAATTCCAGGATATTTCAGATGTTCCATCACCTGTGTCATGTTAGAATTCAATGTTGTTCATCCATATTTAGCTAAATACTGAATCACATTTAAATGATAATGACATCACAAACTGATTCAATACTTTATCTACCAGACGAGTATGTTGCAAGTTTGCACCTTCAGACCTTTGATGCTCACCTGACTGAACTCACAGACGATCAAGCCAAATACATGGGCTTGAGCAAAAACGGCCCCTTCAAACCAAATTACTACAGGTGATAAAAGCACATGCAGTTGGTCTTAAATTATAGCATTTTTATATGAATGTGAAACAACCTGCTTTGTGTTTTCTTTTTTTAGGTATTAGGATCATGGACAAGTCTCAGTATAACCCATCATCAGATTAAGTGTTTCTGAAGCTACTAGAAATTATTTTGACTTGGTGGGAACTTTATTCATCCTGCTCTTCACTAACACACAAAATTGGCTTGAACAATAAGGCAGCAAGTACTTTGATGTCAAAACGACCTCACACTGACAATTGTCGAAAAACATGATAAAAAATATTGATAATTTGATGTCAATACATTGACATATTTGACATTTACACATTAATGCCCTTGTGACAACAAAAATAATGACACAAAAAGTATTAGATTAAAAGAAAAAATGTAACTATTTGAACGCTTCAATTCCAAATGTACACTGGTTTTTGGTATCTATACTATGCGTGTAAGCTACCTTGATGTCAAAACTACATCAAATTGACATCTAACATATGATGTTATTTTGACATTAAGGTGACATCAAATCTGATGCTTTTTTTGATGTGTATTTTTGATGACGTTTTGAAGCATCAAGGTGCTCGCTAAAAAGGGTCTGTCTATAAACATTTTTCTTTCTGTACTTTTGAAATGTTTTAGAGGTGTCCATTTTGAAGTCAAAGTATACTTTATTTTCTTTACGTTAGAGTTGTTTGTGCCTTTTCTCTCTAAATGTTGTGAGTGACATAAATGTTACTGTAATTATTTTAACAAGAGTCGCAGATATCTTTTGATCATACCACACAAATGCCACAAGATGGTGTGATAGCTTAGAACATTTGGTGCATGTCATAGTCATGTATGTCATAAATTGTGAATTTAAAATGTTAATGAAAACTTATTGAAAACTTGTTATTGAAAAATCTAATGTCAAATAGTATGCAGATTCAAATGTTAGCATTGATAAATTTTCTATTAGTCAAACTGAATGGTGAAAGCGCAGCCTTTTTACTTGTAGTAACTTACTGTATAATGCATTTATACAAGTTTTATGTACACCAGCTAAAACCTTTTCCGTCATGGTTCTTATAATGCTTTTACAGTAGATGTCATTTACACTGGTGCATTTTTGTTTTTAAATGTAGAAGATTTGTTAAAGTTTGGCCCGCTGTCCACACTACTCCGACATCTTCGACCTGAGAAAACATTTTGAAAATGCTGAAGACCTCATTATAGTTTAAAAATGCCATTTTCATTGGAGTATAAACACACTGCATTTCATGCGGAGGATCCCTATGCTCTAATCTCTTCAAGGGGTTTATCTTCTGGAGTGAATCCTTGACAGATTTGAATGAATGAACAGGGGTCCACAAAAAGCTTCTGTTTGGAACACACTTTTGCATCATTTTAACAAGACGATCAAGGAGGTGCACTTTCTTCATTGCACTTTTTGTCAGCAAGGTGACACCAATAAAAGAAACTTGAAGTGACGAGTACATTGTTTAGGCTGTTACTTTATTGTTTTATTTATTAATGTATTTATTAACTAAGTTTGTATTCATAACTTTATTTATACATATTACAGAAGTTACTTATTGCAAAATACTATACATAAATTTAGGTAAATTTAAATTTTAGGTAAAACCAAACAGTTCCCCGTAGATTTGCATGTGTGTCTGAAATGTTGTACCCTTTGAAATCCTTCTAAAGGGCCCTTTGAATTGCCCAGTTTTGTGGTCTTTGATTTGAAATGACACTTCAGTGTTGCGGTCATGTTTGTTTTCACTCTTCAGAGGGTGATACTGTATGTCTCAGTTGAAACTTACTGGCAGACTTTCATGGCTATTCGTAATAATCATCATTTTCTTTTTTGGTGCTTTTTTAGCTGGTTTGGCAAACCAACATAAAAGGTGCATTACTGCTGAAACAACATTATACTATATTTGTCCCTAATTCTTGTCTTTTTAAGATATTTCAGAAATTCCAATTTTTTTCCTAGATTACATTTGTCCATTTCCTAATAGTGTTTTGAGTTATACTGTAATTAATCATATCCCATCAATTATAATTCATAATTCAGTAAAATTTATACAGAGTCTCTCTTATAATTACATAACCTGGAGATGGTAAGTACAAACGGCAGCAAAATATGTGCATAGCCAGTGAGCATGAATGGTCATCATTCATTTTAGGCTGTATGGTGTGGACAGAGATCTTTTTTTCACTGCAGTGAAACACCAGTCTGGATAAGGAGCATTTTCGAAACAAAACTGCACTGACATAAACGTCTTACTTTGTTTTTAGTTAATTATTCAATGCTATAAAAATGGATTGTGGTGTCTTGATTGTGGGATTTTGGTTTGTGGGGGTTTGGGTGGGATTTAATACTGCATCTTCCAATCATGATCACTAATGTGTGCATTTAGGCTCAAAATCTAAAGGATTTTACCAGCCAGGCTGGAACATTTTACCTTCACCTGCCTACAGAAAAAGGAAGTGAAAACACACATCATCCTTTTTGTTGTCTATGTTATATATGCATAAAAATGGAAGTATACCTTGGGCTTGATGTTTGTATGTACAACAGAATCTTAATTGTCACAACATAAAAACAATGCAACAAAATGAACAACAACTTTACTAGTTACTACTTACTACATTACTTTGTTCTTAATAAATGACTGTATCTACTACAGTCAACATGTACATAACATGGCACAGAGCATTTTTTTCAATACCCTAAACTAGAATATTGGTGGGAAAAGGTTTGTTACACTTCACCTTAAAGTCAGCATCAACTAGAATCCAGATAGCAAAATCTATCTGGCCCACCTCTGGGCCATAATCTGACATCTGTTCCAGCCCACTATACATCAGGTTCTCGGCCCAAAACCAGCACACACACTGGAAATTGACACATACATTTAGATGGGGCCCAGATCTGGCCCACTCCCTGTTAAAATAATGAAAAAAATATATCTGCAAATGGGATAAGTAAAATAGTCTTATTTCAAAGCGAAAACCAGATTATATCTCTTACCCCATTGTCAGATTATTTTGCTTGTTTTAAAAAAAACTGTCTTATTATTTACATATTATTTTTTAAAACAAGACGGGGGAATTGAGTGTGATTGAGTGTCATTCCCTCATAGCAAAGTATCGGTAAGAGGAGCATGATTAACGATATTGTGGCTGAAGCCTTCAAACCGACATTAATGAAGAATGACCACCAGTCCAAACATGAAAGCATATGGACAGACTTTGAATTAAAGATAAACAAAACATTTATGTTTTCAGTGCATTAACTTGTGCTTGCACTTAATTGGTCACCTCATTCATAAAGAATAACAATCTACACAGAAGATCTTCTAGCCTTCATAAGTATGAAAAAATTCCTCAGTGTTCCTCTAGATGGAGGTAAAGTTGATGTACAAGAAGGAAGTAAGTTTGATTTTGCCAAAACAAGGCAAATAAAAGCAGGGATGTTTCCTTACATGACCTTTGCTTTCTTACAGCTGTGCTGTAGCTTTAAAGAGAAGTTTCCAAAAAAAGTTTTACCAAGAAAGCTTCCGGTTCTGTTACAAATGAAAAACGTCTTGCAAATATAGGTAAGAGTAAAGGTTGAATCAGAAATATCACTATAAAATGATTAAACAGTAAAGTAATACTATTAACAATATTACTACTATAAAAATTGTAAATTACCATTTGAGCTATTTTTTCTTTGTTTTCAAACATTATACTATTTAATACTTAAAACATTTTATATGCAATTTAGTCTTTGTGCTATAGCATTGTGAAATCATATTACACTCTCATGCAATTTTACATTCAAATGAATTCTAAAATGTAACTGGCCAACAGATGGGTTTATACTTGCATTTGGTAAGTTCATTTTAAGCCCTGCTCATATAACTGTAGAGAAATTATAAATATACAAATGACCACAATCTAATCCTTCTTTTTTTAACATATGCTGAATTTAGCATGAGCACAGCTAGATAAATTAAAACAGGGGTGCCCAAACGGTGTCCTGAAGAGTTTAGCTCTAACCCTAATCAAACACACCTTAACCAACTAATCAAGCTCTTACTAGATATGCTAAAAACTTCTTGGCAGGTGTGTTGAAGCAAGTTGGAGCTAAACTCAGCAGAACACCGGCCCTTCAGGAGTTTGAACACCACTGGATTAGAATTATTACGTTTCTCAAAATACCATCTGTTGTGTTCCAAGCAGTTGCTGTTTTAGAAGAACCACCTGGCGACACACTCTTTTCCTCTCCATATGCACCTTATAAGCGTTCATTGTGCACTTCTAATTGTACCTCACAGAGATTAGTGGGTTTATGTTTATCTGTGTGTATCTGTGCATGCGTATGAATGTTTATGTGTATATGTATGTTTATAGAAATACACAACAAAGTGCTAAAATAACTTAGACTTCTCTTGGGATCTATACACGGCTGGTTTCCTTTGATTTGAAGTGTTTCTTTTATCATTATTCATTGGTAGCTTTGGATAAAAGTGTCTGCTAAATGAATGGAATATCGAAAAATGTGACAAATGTAAGCTGAATAATGATGGAACTTTTGGGCAAACTATACTTTTAGACATTATTGTGTGCACATAACAATGTTATGTTGTTTGAAGTGTGCCTGTAACATATTTTTTCATGGCTCCCCTGAGCTCAGACTGCATAGCTCGAGTTGTTTCTGCCCTAAATATAGAGTTGGCTTTTGCCTACAATGTCAAATGTAACTCGACTCCATAAGTTAAGTCACAGCACGTCAGTTGCTGGCCAAGCAGCTGAGTTCCTCTCACTCTCTTCCACATTGCCTGATGGAGTCTGTGGGAGCGCTGGGAAGCCCCATTGGGGGAAGCTCCAACTTACTCAGTTTGCCGGCTCCCTGCCCTTGGGATGAGGATGAAGAGTCGCTGGGATTGGAAGGAATTAAACCCAAATCTTCACCCACACCGAGACGGCGGAGTTCTGCGTCCTCTGATGACTCCCTGCCTCCCCCTTCCAGCAGCCGAAGAGTGTCCTTTGCTGACGCCTTTGGTTTGAATCTTGTCTCAGTGAAGCAGTTTGATGCTTGGGGGGCAACTCCACCATCAGGCCCTGTGGAGAGCGACTTGAATGAAGATAAGGAGTATTATATGGTTCCTCTCTTTACTCTTGCACAAACTTCTGAGGAGTTAGAGCTGCTGGTTCACGAGCAGAAGCTAGAACTGGAAAGTTTGGAGTTGCTTTCTGGGACCACAACCCTCAGAGGGATCGTCCGTGTGCTGAATGTGTGTTTTGATAAGATGGTCTATGTTCGTACTTCTTTGGATTCCTGGAGAAGTCATTTCGATCTGCTGGCTGAGTACACATCTGGGTCGAACAATGGTGAGATGGATTGTTTCTCCTTCAAGCTCACACTGGTACCCCCGTTTGGAAAAGATGGTGCAAGGGTTGACTTTTGCTTGAGATACGAAACGTCTGTAGGCACTTTTTGGGCAAACAACAGTGAAAAGAACTATTCTTTGTTTTGTTGTGAGAAAATAAAGGAGAAAGCCCAAAATGAGAGTGAAAACCGAAGAAAAAGTTGCCTGAAAATAATCAGGTGAGAGGTTGTCAACAGATTTGTTGTAAAGCAGACAATATCCAAATAATTATGTCTAAGATATTCATATAATTGTAAATATGAATAGAATTAAAAGTTAAGCATAATTTAAAGATGTAATAAATTATGAGTTAATAAACGAGTTTATGCGTACAATACAAAAGAGAACAAAATACAAGCTGGTTTATTTTTGGTAATTTTTCAGCACAAATTCATCAGCTTCAACCTCTACGACAACAAATAATGAAGAGCTTCCTGGTAATTTAACTCCTCAAAGCTAGAAGTGGAAACACTACAATTTTTATATATATATATATACACACATATATAAAATATGTTGTTGTTGTTATTCTTTTCAGTTGTAAATCTAAATGATGTAAAGGCCACTGACCCAGAGTCTGTAAGTGAAAACTCTGAGAAACGTGAAAAGGAAAGCAAGGAATTAGTGGTGAGTTTTACAATCTTATATTTGACCATATTCATTTAACTGTGTTTTAATTAAACAATGTATTTCAGTATAAATTCACATAGGCAAAACAAGGATGTTATGGATATAGCTATGCAAATAAAAGTGATGTGACACAAGCAGCTCCTTCTGAATGTCCTGTGCTCACTGATGTTTTGACATGTATTAGTGTAACATTATGTACTGTCCTAAACAAGACACTTGATAGGTCAGGCTGTTCAGGGTCACTCTAAAACCTTTGAGTTAGAGGAACACTCCACTTTTAAAGAAATAGGCTTGTTTAACAAGTCCCCTAGAGTTAAACAGTTAAGTTTTACCGTTTTTAATAATTTCCGATTATCAGAAACTCTTGTAGCTTAGTTTAGCATAACTTATTGAATCAGATTAGACCAATAGCAACATAGGCTCATTCTGATATCGTAGCCCTATATACATTTCTCGGAGATTGCAAATTATGTAGCCAGAAGTACGTATGGCTGCATTTTGTATTTAAAAAGAACGCTATGGAGCAGTAGGAGCCATTCTTTTCCACGCTAGCAGCTGAACACTTACCCCTTACCTCGGCTTTTCCCATTGTTAATAGTTTGTCCAGTGACTCGCAGTGTATGTTATTGAGACAAAGAAAAGAGTTGACCACGATGATGGGGTTCTAGTCCAGTGAAGAATGATTCCAGAAAGTGTGTAAGACAAAAACAAAAGCCAAAAAATAAAACAATCAAGTAAATAACAGGGTAAGAATGTGGTAAAATCTGAAAACGTGGTAAAATCAGGTTGGGTTTAGGGAAGTGGGTGGACAGGTCAATCGGTGCTTTTAAAACACTATCAGTTGGGTTTAAAGAAGGGGCTGGGTGGGTGTATCGGTCAGTCAGTCAGTTGACAGCAGCCTCTGGTGGATTAAGGGGAGAACAGGCGCAAATGGCACTCGCGAGAGAAATTTGAGATCTCAAGATGCATAACCAACGGCCTCTGGTAGATTTGTGAAAACAAAACCTGCCAAAAAGTACTTCCTGGGACGTATTTGGTGGTCTCCAAAAATGTATATAGGGGTACGTTTTCAGAATGAGCCTGGGTTGATAAATAGCATCTTGCAAAAAAAATCCTGAAAAAGAGTTTTAATAATTTTCCTATTCAAAGCTTCTCTTCCTCTTCTGTAGTAACATTGTATACTAAATTTTTTAAAAATGCTATTTTCTGGGTCGATATGACTAGGAACTCTTATTCCGGTGTAATAAACAAGGATCCGCAGCAGGCGTAATGATATTTTGCAGCAACTGAAAACAGCATCTTTTTATTTTCTGTCAGTCTCAGAGTAACTGAAAACAGCACAATGTAATTGCACAATGATAAACACAGAAGACCCAAATGCAAGTGAATGCAAGATGATTTATTAAAAGGAATAACAAAAGTCACAACTGGTATAGATCTTACCAGATATAGTGTGGAGCAAGGGTGCTCACACCAGGAATTCAACACGCTAAACAGCGGTAATAATTCATCCGAGATAATTCATCTCGAACAGATAATTCATCCGAACAGATCCGAAGTGAAGTCTCTCACTGATATCTCACCAGATATCGAGGGAAGGGGAGGTTAGCGCTATGGAGCAACTCTCAAGGAAATCGACACGCTTACCAGCGGTAATAGTTCATCAGAGTATCGGATTCGGGATGAAGTCTCTCACTGATTTAGTTGTCATCAGTGCAGGCAGTTGTAACAACATCAATGATGTTGACGTGCATAAGGTCCAAATATAACAGACTTATGGCGAAACATCACCAACAGATCGAGCGAGAGCACCTAACAGGAAGCAGACACAGAAGTGAACAAACAACGGACTGACAAACGCTATCTGCAAACACTGAACATATGAAGACGCACTGTGATGCGCAACAGCTGTGACTGATAGAAAACAGCTGAGTGAGACGAGTGGTAACAAGACACGTGACAATCCAGCTCATGAATGTAAACACACACACACCACGCGGTGAAGATAAACCCAAACAAACACACACACATGCAAGAAGAACAGATAGATCCACAACCGTGAAGTAATTAGAAAAGAGTCAAGCTTTAAATAGGTAAATTGTTAACACTTTTTTGAAAATTTAGTGTGGTACAGTCCTAATGGCCTAATTAAATAATTTTTGCTAAGCTAAAGTAAAATGACTCCAAAGATTGTCTGAAAAGAGATGCTAAAACTCAACAGTTGAAAGAGCTTATTTCCTCAAAAGTAGAGTGTTCCTTTAAAAGTAATGCCCAAGTCAATCTTTCCTCTATCTGTTTTAAAAGCTAAAAAATTACTTTAACTCTTGTGCACTGTTCAAATGTACTAAACTTTTGTTATGTTAGGGATGAAAACATCCACTGAATTAAACTGCTGTAAAAATGCATCAGATATTATTTTTTCTGTTTGTTTTTGCATAAATCTGTTAATCACCCTAATTCCCAATCAAAACTGCAAAAAAAAAATTCATAATTACAGGATTTTAAATCTTTAATTGCCAAGTTCACAAAAAATGTCAACAACACACAAAATGTACCTTTCATCACAGTCTTGGACATGTGAACAATTAGTAACAACATTAGCCTTGATGCATTGTTAGATTTTCATTTTTTTCTCCCTAATTTACTGTTGGTGGCTGTTTTTGCCCCATTGACTTCCATTATTAAACACATTTGTCATGTCATTTTCATCCGCTTATCCGGGGCCGGGTCGCGGGGGTAGCAGTCTTAGGAGAGAACTCCAGAATTTCCTCTCCCCAGACACTTCCTCCAGCTCCTCCGGGGAGATCCAGATGTGTTCCCAGGCCATCTGAGAGACATAATCCTTCAATCGTTTCCTTGGTCTTCCCCAAGGCCTCCTCCCGGTGGGACATGCCTGGAACATCTCCCTAGGTAGGCATCCAGGAGGTATCCGAAACAGATGCCGGAGCCACCTCAGCTGACTTCTTTTGATGTGGAGGAGCAGCGGCTCTACTCCGAGCTCCTCCCGGGTGACAGAGCTCCTCACCCTGCTATAAGGGTATGCCCTGCCAGCCTGCGAAGGAAACTTATTTTGGCCGCTTATATCCGAGATCTTGTTTTTTCGGTCATGACCCAAAGCTCATGACCATAGGTGAGAGTAGGAACGTAGACTGACTGGTAAATCGAGAGCTTTACCTTTTGGCTTTACCACAACTGACCAATACATTGACCGCATTACTACTGCCACTGCATCAATTCATTTTTTTTTTTGACCAGGCCTATCTAAAGGATTAATGGTGCCAACTGATGATCAACAGTAAAAAATACAAATCTTACCTTTTCCTAACAGGAAAAACCACCAACAATCAAAAATGCATAATTATATGGTGTTGTGGTTTTGTAATCCAAAAAATGTGGTTATAATGGAAGTCAATGAGTCAAAAACAGCCACCAACAGTAAATTAGAGAAAAAAAATGAAAATCAAACAATGCATCAAAGGCAATGTTGATTCACATGTCCAAAAGGTAAAAAATCCAGTCCACAATTACTTTTAATATTCAAAATATAGCATTTAGTGTGTGTTTTTCACCAAACTAGTGACATCATTTATGAATTTGGCAATTAAAGAGTTAAAATCCTGTAATTTTCTAAGCAATTTAGTAGTTTTGATCAGGACTGAGGTTGATTAACAGATTTATGCAAAAAAAATTATCTGATAAATTTTACATCATTTTAATTCAATGGATGTTTTTATCTCTAGCATAACAAAAGAGTAGTAAATTTGCCCAGAGTGTATTGTTGTGGTTTTTTTATTATTATTCAAAGTATTTGTCAAAATAAGATTTGTCACCAGAAAGCATTGTGATAGCTGAAACACCAAAAAGTTATTGTTAAATTAAGACACAAAATCACCCCAGAGTGGATGAAATCATCCCCAACAGCAATTAAGGGTTAATGTTAAGAGATTTTATGAATTTATTTTTCACATCCACCTCTTTGTAAACAGGAGGAAATGAGCAGAAACCGCAGCCGAAGGAACAGAAGAAAGGCTGCACGATTAGAAAAAGTCAAGGAGCACTTTGCTAAGAGAGAGGAAGAACAAAAACGAGGGACCAAGACAAAAGAGAGTGAAGTTACAGGAGAAACCAGCATTCAGAGACTGGAAGAGACACCATGCAGCTGTCTATCCCAACAAACTCCTCAACCACCAACAGACATCCAAATATCATCATCACCAGCTGAGTCCCTCAAATTTACAGATCACATAGGAGACTCCAAAGACATCTGCCATCTAGACAATATGATCAACTTTTCTACAGCACATACAAATTTACCTCTGGGGGACTCCATAAGTTGTGATGAAACCATCACAACCTCTGCTTCTGAAGTCCTGAAGGACATCCCTCTTACGAACAACCTTACTGACCGAAAAGTTTCAAACAGTCAGTCTTTTCCTGAATGCCAAAATTCAGACTTGTCCATCTGCAAGGATGTTGAAAGAGCATGGGAGCACTTTGAGAAAGGTGCTAAGCAAAGATTTAAATATTTGCCACTAAGTTCGAAGGTGGATGAAGATGTGAATGTTGCTGGTGGGAATCAAGAAGAAAATGTAGGCTTGAAAACTGCCAACACACAGACTCAGCTGTTTTCACATGGCTTCACATTTGGAACCATTGTAGCTCCACTTTATCATCAGGTTTTTAAAAACATGGAAATTGAGAAAAAAGACTTCATGCCGAAGAAGTTACAAGTAGTCAGGTCATTTAAGGAATTGGAGAACAAGAGTCTAACTGCGGTTACAACCCCTGAGACTTGCATATCTTCAAAACAGGAAGTACACAGTATTAGTGTTGACGACTGCAAAGCATCAACAGATCAGAGCAAATCAGTAAACCCAACCAAAAGTCCTCTTTCTGAGTCAAATAAAAGTGAATGTGTTAAAGATTTTCACAATCAACATGATACAAGTGGTTACCCAACAGACAATACATTTATTGAAGCAAACCTTCCAAAAGTTACAACCAGTCAACTAGATTATCCTCTAGGAGAATGTAAAAATGAAACGTTCCAGGATGATAATTGCCACAGCCCTTGTTTATTTCCCCTACAAGGTCCACAACATTTAGTCAATACAAATCAAGCAACAGAGTCAGGTATTGACAACATATCTGAACAGATACGATCATCACCCACATCAGCTGCATCAGCTCCACTATCTTTGAACAATCAGATCTCCAGTATCAAAACTGAAACGTCACAAAATCAGGAGGACCCAACAAATATCCACACCAAAGAAGAAGATACATTAGTTCAAACATCAACATCATATTCAATCATCAACTCTTGCATTCTTGCCAAATCTCCAGAAGACCCCACAACACATCAAACTTCAGGGATCACGTTGGGTGATAAATTGGAGCTTGATTGCTGCAAGATGATATCATACATTAAAAAACCTAAAGATCTTTCTGACACAACAGCTGTGCTAACAGAACAATGTACACAACTGGAGAACACAAAGATAAATATGTGCAATAATATGCAGAGCTGTAACATGAACGATAAGAAGGAAGAGTTTTCTTCACAGACTTCAGAAAAGGAGTGTTCAAACATTATACATTGTGAAGGAGAACAGATCACGTTAGCTAATAAAAAAGAGAAGGAAGGTAGCAAAATGACACATTCTGAGAGGCTTGAAGAGGAAGAACGGGGAACTGGAGGAGGAGAAGAGAAGAAAGACCAAGAACCAGAAAAACACGAAGGTGGAAAATGCAAAAAGGAGAATAAGGGAGGAATAAAGAGCATTGAAGATGAGTTGAAATACATAGATGATGAAGAGGATTTGGACGAAATGGAACCCAAGAGAGAAAATAAGCAAGTAGATGTTGATTATTTGGTTTCTCTTGAAAGAGATTCTGAGGAACAGAAGAGATTCAATAGTACCTGCAATGTTCAATCAGCAACCCAGTGGAATATTGACATAAATGAATGTCTATTTGGAGTTGAGGTTTTGGAAAACAAAGACATATGTTTTAACAGCGGAGTTCAGATCTGTGAGGAAACTGAAACATTTTGGCAAGAATCATCTCAAACGAGTGATACCGAACTCAGTGAAAATACAGAAACGTTAGAGAATAACTGGGATCCTAGTGAATTTACTGATAAAGAAAAGACTTCACTTTTCTGTGAAAGTGAGACTATGGATGATTATAAAAATATGGAATGTAAGGCAAAAGACTCATTGACCCGAGATTCTGAAAACACTGAAGACAATACTTCAACAGAATCACAGATTGATGAAGAGATGGAGCTGTACCTGAACAGCCTGAGAAATTCGCAACAGTCAGTATTCAGAGAAGGCACGGCGAGCGGAAGCAAAAGACCTTCTATAAGCCGAAGGAGACCATCAATGCCTTCGATCTCAGAGTCTGTGGATGAGGATCATCCAAATAGTTCACTGGAGGATTTATCAAATATTGCGTTTCTCATGGAGCTGGAAAGAGCTACGCTGCCTCTAGTGGACAGGAATGAACGAGTCATTGGACGTAACGTCTTGTGGTGGAAGGAATTTCTGTCGTATGATAATATGAAAAGGATGATTGGATACACATTTTTGCTTATAGTGTTTTTGGTTGCTGCATATTATTATGACTTCATTGCATGCTTTGCACTGTATCTTCTTACAGTGTATTGGTTGTTTCATCAAGGGGAGAGAGAACCATTGAAAAACTCTCGGAAAGGTGAAAAAAGGTTGCAGTAAAGAGAAATATTGAAGATGTATGAATATAATTGAATATAATATCTCACTATTGGTGAAGATGGGATTTTATATCCCTTACGAAAATTAACCATCATTTTTAATAGTAAAATTGTACCTAACCCTAACCCTAACCCTGCCTTTTGGTGCACTTACTTCCATTTGTATAACCACAGTTCTACTACAATTACCACGATAAAACTATGGTTAGATTTGCAAAACTAAAGTAATTTTGTGGTTGACTATGGTAACCCCATGGGAAACCCCAAATTAGCCAAATTAAACTATGGTAACCCCAAATAAGCCATGGTTTTGCAACACCAACCATAGTTTAAGCATGGTGTTTAAAGTAAAACTGAAGTCAATGCACCAAAAAACATGATTACTACAATTTTATTACAAAATACATGGATTATTTTTGCAAGGCATGACAGACTTGTGATTGAAGAAACAAAGTGATACGTATACTATATATTTTCTTGCTGTATGGACAACATTGTTTGAACACAATATCAAGCTGATTATACAGCAAGGGATTGAATGAGGGGGTATATATGTAGCAATCTTTGGGTTATATGCTAATGGTGCTTGGTACAGAGATGATTAAAGGACCACAGGGTGAGTGAAAAGTTTGATAGATTATGGAAGATTAGCCTTGAAAAGGGATTTTAGTGTAAATTTACTGACATAATTTTATCTATAGCTTAGCCTGATTAGCACAGCCTTATTAGATTATAATGTAACAGTATATATTACACTAAATGTATATATTCATTCATTCATTTTCTTTTCAGCTTAGTCCCTTTATTAATCCTGGGTCGCCACAGCGGAATGAACCGCCAATTTATCCAGCACATGTTTTACGCAGCGAATGCGCTTCCAGCTGCAACCCATCTCTGCAAACATTCATGCAAACTCATTTACACTAATACACTATGGACAACTTAGCCTACCCAATTCACCTGTACTACATGTCTTTGGACTGTGGGGGAAACCAGAGCACCCGGAGGAAACCCACGTGAACGCAGGGAGAACATGCAAACTCCACACAGAAATGCCAACTGACCCAGCCGAAGCTCGAACCAGCGATCTTCTTGCTGTGAGGCAACAGCACTACCTACTGCGCCACTGCATCACCCTATATATATATATATATATATATATATATATACACTAAAACACGTATACACCAGTAAAATAATTTTTTTTTTTCAGACAAAACTTGCACGCACACACACAAAGGTCACGTTCTATTGATGTTGAAGTGTATGTATCACAATGCGGTTGAGAAAATGAACATTAATGTAAACAGTAATGAATTTCGTCTGTTATAGCTATTTTCCATGTTTCCATGCTTGAACCACTAGAGATTACCAATTCTTTGATTCTTTACATATCATCTGGTTTGTTTACAGTCACAAACTATTTGACGCTATGACTTGATATGGTCTTAACATCTGCAAAACTCTAAACTGACCAGTTGTTGCTTCATAAGAACAGATACTGTAAGTAGACACAGGTGTCTACTAACAATGAATGAACTATGCTAAATAAACTGTGATTTCCTCAGTACCTAAATTGGTAATACAATCATTTTTGTGTGTTGTTTATATGTTTTGGCTAATCCACAGCGTATTTTTATTGCAATTCAATATTGTGCAGCTGTTGTTATTTTAATATGCTTATCTTTTGTTCATTTATTATTGGACATAATTCGCAGAACCGTCTTTCCCTAAACCATCCGATGAACTATGATTTTGTCACCTGGTTATTAAACTATGCAGTTCACAGAAATACATCTGACTCTTTTGTTAGTTGTATACACCCACCGGCCACTTTATTAGGTACATTTGTACAACTGCTTGTTAACGCAAATTTCTAAAGAAATAGTTTATCCCAAAAGTAATTTATTCATGCTTCACTTTTCTTGTTAGTTTCTTTCTTTTGTTAGAAGATATTTCGAAGAAGATATTGCGTAATATGTTGGAAACTGGAAGCCATAGACTTCCATTTGTTTTTCTTTATATGTCAATGCCTATCAGTTTCCAACATTCTTCAAAACATCTTCTTTTCTGTTTAACAGGCAAAAGAAAATATGAAGGTTTGGAACGGGTTAATGGATTTATATTGTATTTCAAAAAAATGCAACAAAACAAAGTGTGTGTCAGACTGGTGTGTGCCAAACTGTAGTGGTTTTGTTCGTTTTATAATACTGTAAGCCAGAGCTGTGTGTAATGAAACATGACACAATTCCCGTTCTCGCCATTCCTCACAGGATTTCATGTCAGAGCTCGCAGGAATGTGACCCGGTGATGTGACTCTCCAGACTATTAGAAATATTAACCATACATGGATTATTGTTAGCAAGCTTTTGTTGGATTCCCACTTTGTTTAGGCTAGTTTAGAGTAATAGGAGCAACGGCAAACATTATGTATAAATTAAAGGGATTGTTCACCCCTCAAGTGATTCCAAACCTTTATGAGTTTCTGTTTTCTGTTGAAAACAAAATCTATTTTGAATAATGGTAGAAACCTGTAACTATTGACATCCATAGTAGGAAAAACAAAGACTATATAAGTCAATGGTTGCAGGTTTTTAAAATTTAGCTAAATAATATTGCAAAATATTTTGTGTTCAACAGAAAAAAAAGGTTTGTTACAAATGAGTGATTAAAAAAAGACAGAATATTCTGTTTTGGGTGAACTATCCCTTTAAGTCACATCCTTTTTTCTCAAACCAAACGCGAAACTGCATTTACACTCATTTACACTCATCTAAGCACAACTTTTTTGTTGTTGAAGATTTAATAACAATCATCATCATCATACTTTTTGTTGTAAATATAAATTATACATTTTCTAAACGTATTCAAATGTAATTATGAAAATATCAGTAAATTAATTATAAACAAACGATTGTTAATAATAATAATAATAATAATAATAATATATTTTGATTTATAAATTGTGTAAACCTATTCAAATGTAATTATAAAATAACAATAACAGCAATTAATTATAAACCTAAGAATAATTGTTAATAATAATTATTATACATTTATATTATAAATTGTACAAACGTATTTAAATTTAACAAAAACAACTATACTACAGCTACAATAATAACAGCAAATAAGTATTAAAATAATAAAACGATTTATAATTATTTAATTACTTTATGATAACATTTTTCTTCTTCATATAATAATATTATTATTATTATTATTATTATTATTATTATTATTATTATTATTATTATTATTA
>CAIGQZ010033231.1:64916-103088 GCA_903798205.1 Danio tinwini
TATATGTATATGTATATATATGTATATGTATATATGTATACATCCTGATTACAACAGTCTGGAGTATAAGCAATGAGCATCCTTTCACAAATTGCATTTATTTAGTTTTTCATACAGGTTTCATCATGCTGCATATGCACAAGCAGGTGCCATTTTATTGTACATTACAACACATGCAATGCAAACAAATAGTGTCAGCTCACATGTGATTTTTTTTTTTTTACTTTAAGAAAGAGAAGGAAAAGAAGGAACAAAAAAAGGAACAGAGTAGTTATCATAGGGGTTACAGTGTCAAAATTACAACACATTTGATGCATGTTTTTTGCAATGTCCATTTTTTCCAATACTTGTCACATTTTTTGAGCAAATTCTTTAGTTAAACGTGAGTCTATCCATACAGTGTATCTTCTTTACAATTCCTATCCATTGGGCCCTGGTTAGAGGATCAGCCTGAAACCTTTTCCAAGTTACGGCTTTTCTGCTACTTGCTAAAAGTGTTTTTATGAAATATTTCTTATTGCCTGGAACAATTTCTGACATTTTCTCAAGATATAATAGAAATTTTTTTTAAATAATTCAGTTCTTCTCTAGTTATCTTTTTCATTTCAATTGCTGTTTCATACCAAAAGGGCTGTATTTGTGGACACACCCCAAGATATGATAATGATTGGCCATTAAGGTTCCACATTGTCTCCAAAAAGAGCGCAGGCTTTCTAGACCTATAAGTCATGCTAACAGTTAGCTCACATGTGATTTTGAGAACACACTAACAATATTGTGTGACAGGAAACTTAGGCTCCAGACTGTAGTTTGACAGAGTTGAGGATTAAAAGTAATAATATAATTAATGTCGTTTTTTTTGCACAGAACAGTGATTTCTCCCTGCTGTATAGTCAGGAGCCACGGGACTTAATTTTCAGTTGTTGTTTTTTGCTGTATAATATCATGACTCTCGAAGTAACTTCCATTTATAAATCAAAAAGTATTTAATGTTCTCCTGAAGAGAAAATCAACTACATCTACAATGTTCATTTTTGCGCAAACTATTCCTTTAATTCCCTTCGGGCTATATAAACTAAACAATTATGTGCCCTGATAGGGTCAGTTGCGTAAATTTACTGACTTGGCAACTATTTTGATCAACTAGCTGACTGTTTTTTTTTTTTTAATTAGAGTTTAAGATTAAACTGGATTATTGGCAGTCTGGAAGAAAACAAATGGTGACCTTTTAGGATTAATTTCTAAACAGTCTATGCAACTGGTTCCCAGTGGTGGAAAGAGTACTGAAAAATTCAATTAAGTAAAAGTACCATTCATTTTCTTTTTAGCTTAGTCCCTTTATTAATCTGGGTTCGCCACAGCGGAATGAACCACCAACTTATCCAGCATATGTTTTACGCAGCGGATGCCCTTCCAGCTGCAACCCATCTCTGGGAAACATCCATACACTCTCATTCACACAAACATACACTATGGACAATTTTAGCTTACCCAAATCACCTGTACTGCATGTCTTTGGAATTGTGGGGGAAACCAGAGCACCCAGAGGAAACCCACATGAACGTGGGGAGAACATGCCAACTCCACACAGAAATGCTAAATGACCCAGCCAAGTCTCGAATCAGCGACCTTCTTGCTGTGAGGCGACAGCACTACCTACTGCTCCACCGCATCGCTGTAAAAGTACCATTACGTGCCTAAACATGTAGTGCAAGTAGAGTAAAACTATCTGTTGTAAATATGACTTAAAGTATGAGTAAAAAGTAGACCTTTTAAAACTACTCAAGAGTAGTGCGTAGTGAATGTTACACTGTAGAAAGTGGATGCATTTCCATGTAATTTGTGGATGTGTATAAGCGTAACATTCTGTAGTTCATTTAGTTATTGCCCAGCAGTCACACAACGCCATAAGATGTTAATATTAGGTTAGAGTTAGGTTGTGACGTCAGGTGACCAAAATTCAATGTCGAGCCAGCATTTAAGGGCAACATTATTTTGATGTTCAATAATGACGTCAAATTGATTTACGTTGTGCTAGTGACCAAAATCCAACGTTGAACCGACATCTTAAATCATATTGACATCAGAAAATGGCATTTGTTCATCTGGTATGGCAACCAAAATCTAACATCAGATAGACGCCATAGTGGTAACATCCACACAATGTCAAGCTGTAGCATCATTAGACGTATGATTTTTAGACATTGACATCGGCCTGATTTTCATTTCCTAACAAAATGCAACGTCTCCACGACTATAGGGTACAACGTCAATCTGACGTCATGTTGACATCTTGTGCCTGCTGGGTGTTTTAGGCCATTTCGGTCATCATACAGTAAATATCCACCATCTTCTCATCAGTGACATGCATCTAAACAGTCTCTGGGTCAATGCGTGTAAAGATTTTGGACATCTTCTTTTGGACATTTTGAATGCTTTGCTGCAATTATAAAGCGCCATGTCTTGAGGTAGTTCATTATGATGGCATTTACCTTACATGTGCAATTTGATTGGACAAGAATCACAGGACTGATTTTTCTAATCCCCATAGACAAGAAAAAAATAGTGACTGCAGGTTGAAGGAAAGTAGTGGAGTAAAAAATTTACTTAAGGGAAAGTAACAGTACACATTTTTAAAACTACTTGGTAAATTATAAATTTTGAGAAAAACTACTAGATTACAGTAGTTTAAGTATTTGTAATTTGTTACTTTACACCACTGCAGGCTCCTGATGATGAACAGGTGTCAAACGTTCTGCTTTACAAGCTTTAATCTCTTTCTCGCTGTCAATAATTCATCGATTTATTGGTTAACACCTTTCTTATCTAATGATTCAATACAGGTATGATACAGAATAATCAAATTGCCTTTTTTTGTGTTTTTACCTGCAAGGTTTAAACAACCATATGGTCTTTTTGAAATGTTATTACGTTTTAACATTTCGATGAAGGATGGAAGTATTGGATATATGTATTAAAATAATATTTTAGTTACCAAACATATTTAAAAATTGAAAGATTAAACAATTAAATTCAAGCTAAATATTGCAAAAAAATGTACAACCTACAAAATATCAACAATCTTTCAATTTGTTTGCTTCTCTTGATTTTTCCTTTTTTTTGTATTTAATTTTTTCTATAACAAATAAATTTGGGTGTACTAGTTTTGGACCATTATCATAAGTTATTTTGTTAGATAAGCTGCAGATTAGGCTTCAGTACTGACTAATCTAAATTATATGCAGAACTATAATATTGTATAGCTTCCTATTAAAAATATCAATTTAAAAGATAGATTTGTGATGGCTATACTTATATATGCTGAGCACTGTATGGCATATCATTCCAAATAGTTATGACTTTTATTCCTCTGTAGGAAAAAAAACGTATCGCCATACCGCTTACAAACTGTTTTGATTACCGTTGACATCTCTCAAAATATCTTTATATGTTTTGTGTATAGACGAAAGTAATAAATGTTTGGAATTGCATGGAACAATTAACTAAGCATTTCTTAACCACTGACAAAATGTTTAAAAACTTTTAACAAAAACATACAATTTTTCAGTGCCATATTTTTAGGCAAGGCAATTTTATTTATATAGCACATTTCATACACAATGGTAATTCAAAGTGCTTTACACAAACAGGAATAAAAGAAATGAGTATAAGGAAATAAAAACAACAAAAGAATAAATTAATTATAAAAAATATAATAAATTATTAAAAGTTATGTTAAATTATTTATAAATTAAAAGACATAATAGTGCCATCTGTCGGACGTAGCACAGTGTTCATTCAGTAAAGGCACAGCCAAACAGATGTTGTTGTTTTTTTATCTATAAACTCTGATGCTTGCACATTAATAAAAGGGGAAAAAAAGTAAATCTAAAAATATCGCAGTATCTTAAAAGACCCAGGATGATTACTGATTATATTGAAAATATAGTTTTAAAAATTGTTGAGAGAAGATACAGAAGCGATACTATCATAATCACAATGCTAATAACAACAGTGTTGTGCAAGTTACTTCCAAACTGTAATACATTACAGATTACTTGTTACTGTCATTTAAAAGTAATCCCTTACCTTACAATATTACTGTCTCAGAATTGTAATATGTTACATTACTCTTATATTACTTTTTAGTTACTTCCACCAAAATAACTACAGAATTAGAATGTAACATTCTAAAATGACAAAATGTACTGCAGAGCATTTTACATCCAGTAGAAGGTGATGTAGTATAATGACTGTGACCTATCCAGGTGCTCGTGCACTGATTTTCTCTGTTTGTGGACAAAACTGCTCGCGAGCTCTCAAATATATACGCTGCTCGCACACAAATTTTCTCACGCTCTCTTAAATATGCACTGCTCAAATTTTCTTGCTCGCTGTCAGTACACTGCTCGCTCAGTGTGATGATATGCAGACTCACAATTTGTTTCTTGTGTTCCCTCTTCTATTCATGCTTTTTGGTATGATTTATATTGGTACACTATTTATTAACAGCCAAAATACAAAAATAGACTTGCATATTAAATTTTTTATCTAATAAACCATAACATTTTAGGCTGTATGTTATATGATGAAATATTTCCAGTTTCAAACACTTAAAGACACAGAGAATAGACATTGGATGTAAAGAATACATTTTATTTTAAGAACATTTGTTAAATATCCAAAGGTGCACCATACTCATAAAATAAATTATAAAATTTAAACAAAAATATAACTAATGCAAGCAGAAATGCAACTGTGATAGAAAATAGAGAAAAAATTGATAAGGTATTATAGCCTACTGTTCACTCTTCAAATAAATCTCACTATCAATCCCATTTTATTATGTCAACTAAAATAAAGTGAACTAGTCTCTGTTGTCTTCCACATTGTTGATGAGATTTTGGAGGACATTTTCCCTGTCATCCTCTTCATTTTAAGGAGAAGCTGTTCTACAAGGCTTCTGAACACTTATATTGGCATGTCCAGTGTTTTAAACAGAGTATAATCTGTTTAAGTAAAGTACTTCAATTAATCTGTTGTGGTAATACATAATTTTTTTTTACAATATAGGGTATATTATACTACAATTCACCACACTTTACTGTAGTAAAACTACACTGTATTTCATTTTATTAGTTCACTATTCTTAATACTACAGTATGCTGAAGCATTCATTAACATGTTGTAAATAATACTAGCCTAAAACATAGGCAGTATACCTAACACTCAAAACCACTAGTATTTATTATAGAATTTACCTTAACCTTTTAGTTTTCTGTGTATTGTTAATAAATAGTGTAGCAATATAGAAACCCTATCAACATTCTTGGGATAACCAATTTAACAGGAGGATCTCTGGAGAGCAAAAGCACGAAAGGAAGAGGAAACTAAAGGCACAAAATGTGAGTCTGCATCATCTGACGAAGCGAGAGCAGGCAATGTTTTGAGTGTGCGCGAGAAGTTTTGTTCACAAACTGCGTTACAGAAAAAAGTAATATGTTACTGAAATACATTACTTTTGTAACGCATTACTTCCAACACTGGTTAACAATAACCATTGACAGTAGGGGTCAATTTTTTTCCACTCTCCATACAATCTCAGTGTTCTATCGCAATTATGAATTTCAGTAGACTTCATTTATTGGCAAAATATGTATTTTATAGTCAGATATTTTTTGTTGCAACATGACGTAGGCCTGTATTAAATGCACTGAATATTACATAATATTAAATGACATATTTAATGAACACGGGAAACGAAAAGGAAAGTATTTTGCTACAGTGAAAACAAGGTAACCGCAAACTCAGATATGTTGAACAGAGAAAGTTCAAGGATATGTAAGTTAATAACCTCAACTTTTGGTTCCAAAAACAGAGGTAACTTTCAGGGTATATAACAGAGTGTCCGGGGGATCTTAAAATGTATTAAAAGTTGATAAATCAATGTAGAGAAATTTAGGGTCCCTAAAAAGTATTAAAGTCTTAAATGCTATTTTGCAAGGTATAAAATTTTGTATAATTTATGTTTATGCAATGTATGGTTGTATGCTAAAGTTTGCCTGAAAAAAAAAATCTGTGAATATCAGGATGCTGTGTAGTTTATGAAATCAATAAAATCCTGCTAGATTTGACATCATGCCGCTTTGTTTACTGCATTAACCAAGGCAACACCATTATTTCTGCAGTTCTATAGGCGACAACATGATGAATTAGCTACATTTAATACATTTTTAATCAGTATATGAGTAATGTTTCAGTTTTGGATTAGTTTCTTACATTAATATTAAGTTATTATACTGCAAGTTAAAATCTCGCCAGTGTTTCCGGTTAAAACCTAAAGTGGTTATGAGGTCTTAAAATATATGAAAAGTAGGGCTGCATAATTCTGGCTAAAATGACAATCATGCTTTTTTTTTTTGCTTAAAATCAAGATCACAATTTTCTCACTATTTTATAGATGTAAAATACAGTTAATATGAGTAGGTTTTTATTATTGTTATTCTCAAAGGTATGGTAAAATAACAATAATAATATTAAGCCCATGTGTTGGTCTACTGTAGGCTGTAATGCTAAATTTTATATAGACTTGGAACAGTGGGCTTGAATAGACTTTAAATATGTCCTGGTCATTAATACACAATAAAATGATGACATCAGAATACAACTATTCATAATTCTGTAATAAATTATTATGTTTGAGACATATGCTTGTCATTTGCCATTAACAACATTATTAGACCAATTTTTCCTCTGGTAAAATAAAACATTTGTCATTATCAGATTCCCTCTTGCGTTTTTTTCAACGTTATATAGGCCAGAGTAGTTATACTGACTGTAAAATGATTATTGTCATACACAACATGTTGTGTTTGCTATGGAAGATAAAACATCAAATGCTTGTCATAATCATAACTCTAATATCCAATATAGTCATTTAAATGATGTGTGCACTTATGGTTTCACTTTCACTGCCGAGTGCTGTTTATGTCATGGCTGCCGTCGCTTTGATAAAAAAACATACATGAACAATCATACTTCTCGCGCGGCTCCCAAACGATCGGTATGTGCAACAAACTGAATGTCTTTTGCAACTTTATTACCTGTTATTTATAGAGTATGCAGATTCTGTTGCACCTGAATATACATATGCATCTACATATGCACGTGTCATCTCAGTAGTAAACAAACAGTGCATCAGCTCGTGTGTTATTTTGCGGCCACGAATATATCTTTACATTAAGACAGAAATGACATTTTTGGGTGAACTATACCTTATAAATACAGTATGTGACACTTTTTAAACCATTTGCAGGTGTCCATGTTGCTGAGCAATGAATACAAAACAATGTGAAGACTTGTGCCACCGCCTTTACTCTTCTTTCCTGACCTTGAAAATATAATTGGCTGAATCGTAGAAAAGCTGAATTAAGATTGTGTGTAGGGTCGAGTCGAGATTGTGATATTTTTTTCGATTAATTGTGCAGCCCTAATGAAAAGAGTCTTAAAAAGGTTATAAAAGGTATTGAATTTCACTCTGTGATTCCTGTATATACTCTGTATAAGTATTCATAGCAGTTTATATGCTTCCGACATGAGCTACTCCAGAGCAGTTTATGTTTTAGGGTCTTTTAGGGTTATGTTTTAGGTTTACTTCATAGCTTTATGAAATGCATACACATAATGACACAAGTTTTCTTTTAAAAGCATGAATAAATTTAATAAACATTAATAAATCAAGTGTCCCATGCTGCAAAAGTCATGTTACATGATTTTACTGATTTCAATGTCAAATTGGCCTTTAGGTATAAGCCAGTGCAGACTTTTGGACTGTAGACTACAGTTTTTTCATAATTGTTGGGGGCCAATATTGATATTGTTATTGAATTTAGATGAATTGCACAGCCTTTGCATGCGCCTCTCGCTCTACGTCAGCTGGTGTTTGACTCTGTCATCCACAACATCATTTTTCAATAATGTAAAAAATGGTTATGTAGTTAAATTTTTCCTACAACAGTTCTACCCGCACAAAGTTGAGCTTTAATAACATTTTTACAGTCTGATTTTTATGTTTTGTTCAGTTTCTCATGGTTTAGAATATCTCTATCGAATCTTCCATGGTTTCCCCCAAGAGGGATGAGCAGCACTATAAATCCCACACACAGTAGTCTATTCACTAGACCCCGTGATGGGTTAATAAGGAAGGCGTGATCTGGTCTTTTTGGCATTGTACAGCAGTATTTATATGTAACGGCGCTGCAGTCTCTTCCCTTGTCTTATTCTCCGTAAATCAGATAAGGCCTGTATTTTCCACTCTGTCATGGGACGGCTCACTTTTTTTCAGTTCTTGCTCTCCCAAAGAGTCTCGTAGGCTTGCCTACTGGTGTCATCGGCATTATCAGCAAGTTTTTGAAACTGTGTGTGAATCAGCACAAACACTTTGATACAGTACAGTACTTTTGAGCTTGGCAATGGAGTTTGACTGAGCTGTTGAAGAAATCGGACCGTGTTTTGCAAGGCTACGGTTTCAGAATCAAACTTTTGGGTTGGGTTTGACCTCAGAAAGTAGGCTTTGTGGATGTGTTTGCTATTTATGCTTTGGAGAATTATCAATCACGTGGCTTGATGGTAGGCTTTTTTTCTCTTTGGCTGCAGTGGGAGATTTCGATAAAATATGGCGTGAGCATTGTGAAGACGAGCAGACTCTCAGCGAATATGCCATGGCCATGAAGAATCTTGCTGACAACCACTGGGCCAATAAATGCGAGGGAGAGGGACGCATTGAGTGGTGCCGCAGGTTGATAGATTTTTTTGTACTTAGTGATGCTAAATTATGATGTTTCGCAGTGTTAGTGATGCTAAATTCTGCTTTTTCTCAGTGTTTGTCAGGAGTACTTCCAGGATGGAGGGATGAGGCGAGTCTTAGAGAAGGATGAGAAGAGCGCTAGGCATGCCGCAGCTGGGAATGCAAACACCTCTGCATATGCTTCACCGCAGCTGTCCTCTATAAGGTGCTCTAGAATGACGTTGAATTATCTTTATATGGACATCAGTGATCAAATTATTTGCCTTAGTTTGACTAAGACAATAATATGATTAAGGTGTTTACATGAGTTGCTTTTTGAATGTTCCTTTCATGATCTCGTTTTATATGTTATAGCACATAATTCGATTGATGTCATCGCGTCACCTTGCTATCCACATTTCCTCTGGAGTTTCATGTAATTTTGGCTATTTTATTCTTAATTTGTCGACTTTAACCGCAGTTTGGCACTTTCACTTTCATTCTGGAACATTTCATGCATGCCCCCTTTGACAAATGAGATTTTGGATGCGAGTCTGAACTGCTGTAAGTGTTGTTTTAATGGAATTTGATACCACACGCCATATGGGGTGGGGGAAACCTCCACACTTCGCGAAAATCCTACATGACAATAATAGTTTAATTTAAGGTGTCTGTACTGCACTTTAATAATGCAACTAAAATTGGCATACTCTACATGTCTTAATCCGATTTCTGTTTAGTTCGATTCAGGGTTGCACGGTTTACCGGTACTATGGTAGTATTGCAATACTATGGCTCCAAAATACTGGAGGTGCCACTGTAGTTTGTAAACGGTAGTATCGTCATTAACGGTCTATCTACAATAGATAATGTTGCATGTGCAAAAGTCACTAAAATGCTCACACGTTTGTGCAACAATAGACAATTTTATTTTAATAGTCTGTGGAGCCCTTTAAGGTTGCACGTTCAATTCTGTTCCTGTAAGTACGGTTTATTAGCTATAACAACCATAACAATCTCTTAAAAATAACAACTCACAAAGTGAATTTTTGAAATAATTTGGATTCTTACCTGATAAGACTGACAAAAAACAATAGATTAAAAACCCAAAATAGCAACAGGAAACATTGAAACAATTTTTGACCACTTCACCTAGCCTAATTTTTTTGGCAAAATTATTTTTTTTGTAACAAATTTCATTTGGTATAATTTGTATCCTTATTTTATGTATTTTTGTTGGTCAGCTATCTACAAAACAAACAAAAAATGAATAAATTTTAGGTGAAGTGACGTGCAAATAATACTTTTTTCAATACTAAGGGAATTTTGAATTAAATTCAAGTAGACCGATTATAACATGTAAAATATAGTATTTCTGACGATTTTCTTTATAATTTGAGTTATGAATTACAGTATCATAATACTACTTGGTATCGTGATACTTCAGCTGGTTTAGTATAGTAAGATGAATTAATAGTATTGTGACAACACTAGTTCAATTATGACCTTAATTGGATTAAATTAATCAAAAATTGCTGTTTACATGGTAGACTTATAATCAAAGTATTGTTTTAATTGTATTAAAATTTGGTTATTGTTGTCCATGTAAACGTAGTTGCTGTTAAAAGGCCACAATATATTTGTGTAAAATACAAAAGTTTTGTTCAGCTGTTAAACACCTTCAAGGTATCCATGGTGATTATATAATAGGTTGGCAGGTGTGAATAATTAAATTAAGACAAATGTCTGTGAGCTAAAACATTTGAGGAGGGATGATTTAAATTAAAAAAATGAACATTTATTGGTAGAAATAGAAGCTATAACTCTGTTCACAAGCAAAACTTTTAATGCACAGATATTTCAGAATATAATTTTTCTTCCACTTGTTTACATCCACTGTCATCGATTGATACCATGATTACTTGCCATATTAAAATTGTCTTGGCTGTTTGCGATACAATATTTGACTGAACAGATATATATCTTGCATGATATTTTACCGCTATATAACGTTTCCATTTCAGGAGGCTTCACACTAAATTTTTAACAGTTACTACAACTTTTAACAGAACAACCTGCTTATCAGCATGACTTTGGATGATAGCAATGCTTAAAGGGTCATGAAATGCTAAAACACCTTTTTAAGATGTTGACAGATATATATATGTGTAGCACATTGATAAAAACAATATTAGGACAAATACATTCCATTATTGAATAAATTTTTTTTTCCATTGTTTAGAGCAAATTTGTTCTTCCGGTTTAAATAAAAAAAAAAAAAAAAGCAATGTCACGGCCATGATGTAAATGCGCAAATTTTGCATGGTGAATGGCTGCCAGTACACAGTGACGTCATCGGGTTTTCAGTGTTTCTGCGCATAAAATCATGAGAGAGCCTGTTCGGTCCAACCACCGTACACTAGGGCTGCATGATATAAAAAAAATTTGACTAGCGAAATTTTATTTTGCTGCAATATATATTATGATATGAATAAAATTTTACCAGATGGTTGGAATGGCTCTATTTGGAAAGATTTCATTAATTTAGATTGACTAGTATGATCAAGTCTTTTACTATAGAGCGTGTTTGCCTAAATTACAATAAATTACAAGCATAAATAAATAAACAGTGCTTTACGGTTTTCTGGGGAGTCTAACAGTATTCAAGTACAGAAATTGATCAATCAAATGTAAAATAGCATGGTCATCATTGAATAAGTAGTTAATAAAATACTAATATCTTTATTTTTTAATCTTTAATAAATGATCTAATCCTGCGATGTGACTATTGCACATACACACATTGCAATATCGATGCTTAAAGAATATATTGTGCAGCCCTACCATACACTTATTCTTATGCATAAGAAAGTTTCGTTGTCCATCGTAACCTTGTGTCTTACCTGTTAAGGTGTGATTGTTCAGAGACACACATTGCCAGTGCTCCGTTTCTAAGTGTTCCAACACGCATACAAAATTGGAGCTCATACTTGGTCCAAGTTGTTGGTTTGCTGTGGCCTTATAACACACAAGGAATTTTTGTTTGTTTACTCACAAGCTTTTCTAATCTGCAAATGGTGGAATCAGGATTTGCCAGTTGTTTTTTTTTTTTTTTTTTTTTTTTTTTTTTTTGAAGATGCGGTTCCAGTTCGTGCTTTACTTTCTCCACAGATTTTGTAAGTGTGGGCTTAAGCGTAGCCTATTTTGTTTATTCAGATGGCTATGAAAGACATTATTGTTAAAAGTACTTAGAATTTTAGAAGACATAATATCTTTGACAAAGTGAATGAAGTTACTAAGTAGTTTGCTATAATATTACCAGGGCTAAAAAACTGAAAAAAATTCAATCGGTTCACTCCGAGCAGAATTTATATTTTTTTTGTTTCTGTTCTTGCGTTCCTTATTAAAAAAATCCCGAAAACGGTTTTCTAGAAAGAAAAAAAAAAAACGGTTAGAACGTTATTTTATTATAGTATTGCAGGGCTCTAGAGCGCCCTGATTTCTTAATGGTGCAACTAAAAATTCTATTCGAGGGGTAAAGTTAAATGAATTTTTGATAAGTATCGTTAAAGAAACATTTATAATATGAACTTGCTTTTCGTTATATCTAGGTATACCGGCTTTGCGCACTTATGCGCGCTCTCCCTCACCAGCAGCAGTTGATTGACAGGCTGCTGAAACACGCGACAGTTTTATTTGGTGCTGATTTGCAGGTTATTCCTTTTTTAAAGTGTATTTCATTTTTTAAATCTCTTAAATTAGGCTAACATAATCTCCCTCTGATATATTTGTTCAATTATGTGCTGTAGGCTATTGACCAACATCCCCTGTATACAGTTTAGGCTACACACTGCAGGTCTACAGTTCGGATGTGTTATGAATGACATTTTTTAGAGCAAATGACACGGTGGGAATCAATGCCGCTTTTTTATTTATTTATTTATGACATCATTTAAATTGATTATTAAACAGTATACACTAGGCCTACAGCTGCTTTTTTACTGGCCCATCTTTTATTAAAGTTATTATTATATTCACTTGAATAGCCTATAATTAACCATGTATAATATAATTACTAACCCGTCGTCTAAAATCTTAAAATAATAAAATGTCCTATTATTTTATTCGTGGCTAGAGCTTGATTAATTTGATTGACATCCAATGAGACCTTTACTTCGCCTGACTGAATGTGAATTGCACGCAACGCTGTATTTTGGTAGCACAAAAACTCGCTCTGGGGTGCGTTTCCCAAAACCGTCGTTAGCCAACTTGGGTCGCAAGTTCCGTCGAAATTCGCAAACTACGTCGCAAACTTGAGCACTTGAAATGACACCTCTGGAGCTGTAGTTGGAAACAGTTCCTGGCTGTGTTCTATTCTCATTTATCCCCCATATGCCCTATTCATTTAGAACATTCTTACATTCAAAGTTGGAATTATTAAAAAATAAAAAAGCAATAGTCATCTCTCTTAGGTGTAATTTGCTTTCAAAGTATTTTTACAGTTCAGTTTTAGCGATCTTCATGTTTACAATTGCGCTCCATTCGCAGTGCACTTTGAAAACATTGATATCATGTAGAACACAGCCTCATGGCGAAAGCTAACCTATGGGCTAAAGCGGAATTTATGTTACATCTCCAAGGCTTGTGAAAATAAAAAGCATAGCATACGTTAATTTATAGTAGGTTATTTATTAAGTATCTGTACTGTATATGGGCCTAAACTTTCTCCTGTGGTTTGCATATGTCAAATTGTAAAAGTAGACTTAAAAAAACAAACAAAACAATATCCTACTTAATAATAATAATAATCATTAATATTATTAATACTATTATTAAAGTAAATATATTTATAATAAAGCCTCATTATTTATTTATATGATTTATATATGATATTAGAATAGTGTTAGCTTTTGTAAGTGATTTTATGTTTTAGAATATTATATGTGATGTTTAACTTCTCAACAATATTAGTAAAGCAAACACAGGCTCTGTATGTGCCATTTACATATATTTTAATTAATATGGAAAGCGAGTGCATGTTTTTACCAAAACTAATGTTGGATTTTATTTTAAATGCGTGTTTGTGTAAAACAATATAATTTGCACAAAGAAATGATGAGGTTCTTCTCTATAGTTGTTACTCCACCCCGTTTAAAGCATCATTGTAGGCGTTTTACCAGTTAGTTATAGCATAATAATTTGTTAATTTCAATGCTGTTTTGACATTTCGCAAGGGCTTCAGCTGGTCCCGACCTGCAACGACGTTTATGTGGGGTAGGTATCGATGTCTGGATGACAGCAAGAGCGAGATGAGATTAGACCAGATTCAATGTGCGGCTGCACAGTTTCTGCAAATTTTGACTTTAGGCTCATCTAAATTGTTTTTTCATTCGATTGAAAGCCGAAATATTGCCAGAGAGACGAAGTAACTTTTGGTTTTGGAAGAAAGCTGTTTCAATAATGAAACTTAGGCCTATTTATTTTTTTTTATTTAACATTAAACGTAAAGTAATTAAGAGTAAAAAAGAAAAGCATAACTTCAGAAAAAGTGCTTACTAGCTGCTGTTTCTGCAATTTTCGTGGTTATCAGTGGTGCGGCATTGCTAAATCTTATTTTAATCAGAAAATAAGATTGTATAGCCTATTTTAGTTAGCCTATTTAGCGTAATATATAGTTATTTAGTTTAATTGGTGTAATTAATAAATATATGCTTTTTGGATTGAGGCATAGGCAGAGTATAAAACATAATTTTACTTAAATACAAAAGATTTAGTTTTTTTATGGTACTTTATTGCATGTTTAATGTTACAATTACAAAGATTTTTATTAAATAAGTGCATGCCACAAGATATTTTTGTTGGTGTAAAAATATAAAAAGTATCATTCTCATATTCTTGTCTTATTTATCTTTAATATAAATATAAAAGTGCATACAATGCAATGCGTAGTGCACCTAAGAAAAAAAGGCGCACCAAGGCAAAACGTCTAGCCCTGTATTGGATAGATTAATTGATAGATTGTGTGTGCATTTTAATAACATTGACACTATACTTTTACGATTGATTAAACTAGGGATGCTAACGATTACTCGATCATTTATTGTCGGTAGGCCTAACCCAAAAACCGATAGACCTTATCGATTAAGCATGGGCATTTAAAAAGTTATGCTTTGCGCTGTGAGACGCGTCCCCGATTTCACATATTACATAATGAAGTGTATGCAGTTTACATTACCTAATGGAGTCGTGCACTCTCTTGACTTTGCATATTGGGGAGACATAAAACCCTGTTATGCACAGATCTCATTGATGTCCGCTGGTGCTGCCGTTAATTCGCGGGTCAAGTAATCAAAAAGTAGGCTATGACGTTTAATTATGGGTTAAGAAGACCAAACATTGGTTGTGCAAACTTTACATATACTTCCTCTAAAATATTATTATTATTATGAAAGTGTTTCAAGCTATATTATATTTTATGGACTGGCATATGCCTAAATATGCATCACGGCCAGACATAGTTTATATAAAAACGAGCGCTTACCTCATTTCACTTTGATCATTTTGCGGATCATATTGCATATTCGGTTAATTCGTCAGTAGCCTTGTAAATAATGTATTTTATTAATGGATTATTTATAAGGACTAAGCTATTAATTACTGTAATTCTCCTAATGGAAAATGATTGGGTGGTTTGATAATATATCATATCATTCAAAACTTTATCTATCATGTTTATGATCTGCCCCTCATCCTTCAATAGGCTATTACAGATCAATTTATCAGATGATTTGTCATAAGGAAAACATTAACAAAAGGATTTTCTTTAATAATAATAATAATAATAATAATACATTTTATTTAAAGCGCCTTTCAAGAAACCCAAGGTCACTGTACAACATCATATACACAATTCAATAATTAAAAATAAACCAATAGTATAAAAATAGAGAAGATGATAAAAACAAAGACATGATACAGAGTGTAGTATGCAGTTATAAAGAGTAAGTTATTTTGAACAGATGAGTTTTAAGTCTGGATTTAAACAGAGGGAGAGAGTCAATGTTGCGGATGTCAGGAGGAAGAGAATTCCAGAGTTTGGGAGCAGAGCGACTGAAAGCTCTGCTCCCCATTGTGCTGAGACGGGCAGAGGGAACAGAGAGGTGAATGGAGGAGGAGGATCTAAGAGAGCGGGAATGAGTGGTGATATGGAGAAGATCAGACAAATAAGAAGGTGAGAGGTTATAGATGGCCTTGAATGTATGCAGGAGGATTTTATATTCTACTCTGGGTTTGATTGGAAGCCAGTGCAGATCTTGTAAAATGGGGGTGATATGGTGAAAAGGAGTTTTGGTGATGATGCGGGCAGCTGTGTTCTGGACCAGTTAAAGCTTATGGAGGGATTTCTGTGGAAGACCGTAAAGGAGAGAATTGCAGTAATCAATGCGTGAAGTGACAAGGCTGTGTACGAGAATAGAGGTGGAGTGAGCGGTGAGAGAGGAGCGGAGACGGTTTATATTACGAAGATGAAAATATGCAGACTTGGTAATATTATTAATATGAGACTGGAAAGAGAGTGAGCTGTCAAGGATGACACCCAAACTCTTAACCTGAGGAGAGGGGGAGGCTGAAGTGCCATCTATAGTAAGTGAGATGGAGTGAGATTTAGAAAGTGTAGATTTGGTGCCAACAAGAAGAATTTCAGTTTTATTACTGTTAAGTTTTAGGAAATTTTAAGTGAACCAGCATTTTATTTCAGAAAGGCAGTTATTGAGAGTGGAAAGGGGGAGTGGGGAGTTGGGCTTGCTAGAGAGGTAGAGCTGGGTGTCATCCGCATAGCAGTGGAGGTGTATATTGAATTTACGAAAAATGTTGCCAAGTGGAAGGAGATAGATTAAGAAGAGAAGGGGCCCCAGGACAGAGCCCTGGGGAACACCTGTGGTAACTGGGGAGGATTGTGACCTGAAGTTTTTGAGTTGAATGAACTGAGTGCGGCCAGAAAGATATGAGTGAAACCAGTCAAGGGGGGTGTGAGTGATACCGATGGAAGATAATCTGTTGAGAAGGATGGAGTGAGATATTGTATCGAAGGCTGCACTCAGATCCAGTAGGATGAGAATAGTGATGGATCCAGAATCAGCTGCCATAAGGAGATCATTAGTGATTTTGATGAGTGCAGTTTCTGTGCTGTGACGGGACCTGAAACCAGACTGAAATTGCTCATAAAGGTTATTATGAACAAGATGGGAGTGAAGTTGGGTAGCAACAATTTTTTCTAGAATTTTTGAAATGAAGGGTAGGTTAGAAATGGGGCGAAAGTTATTGAAATTATTGGGATACAGACCAGGTTTTTTCAGAATAGGAGTGACAGCTGCAGTTTTGAAATGAGAAGGGACAATTCCAGTGGTAAGTGAGGAGTAAATAATGGACGATATGAGGGGGAGCAGAGATGAAAGGCAGGATTTGACCAAAACTGTGGGAATGGGATCGAGCTGACATGTGGAGGATTTGGATTTCGAAATAAGGTCTGCAATCACTGGGGTATTAGGTAGTTGAAAGCTGGAAAAAGAGAGACATGGTAAAGGTATATCAGAGTGAGAGAAAGGGGAAGAGTTAAGGTGTTGGTGAATATTATGAATTTTTCCATTAAAAAACAGCAGTAGAGAATTACAAGTATCAGTGGAGTACATGTGGGGGGGGGGTAGGGAATCTGGGGGTTGAAGAGTTTTATTAAGTAATGAGAAGAGAGTTTTGGAGTTGCCTTGGTTAGAGCTAATTATACTAGAGAAAAATGTGGATTTGGTTTGAATGATAGAGTCTTTATAAAGCAATAAGTGAGATTTGTACATTCATTTGTAGACATGCTTTAAATGAATGCTTTTTGTCTCCCAAATTCATATAATAAAGAGAACGATAAAATAACGTTAATAACTGGTTGACTTTAAACGTTTCTGTTCAGAATGATTAAAGTTTTCTTTTTTTTGTTTTTTATTTCTGTTCCTGCAAAATGTCATTCGTTTCCGTTTTTCGTTTCCGTTCCTTGAACCGGTTCAGAGCCCTGAATATTACTACAGTATCTGAGCAACAATATAACACAATCCACATTTTATAAGTGCAGTACAACATTTGTAGCCAAATAGTATTTGTATTATGTATTTATTTTTAATAGTGACAGTTGGGAAAAATACTATTACTCTCAGAATCACACTCCATTACCTCAGTGTGTGTGCTGGTTTGCATTGCTGGTGTGTAAAGTAACCGGTTTTTTTTTACAAAATAAAACTCCCTATTTTATGCAAACCCTTCTCTATTTCCACACTTGACATTCCCACCTCAACACAGCTGGAAACACCCCTTTTCCTATTTAATTTTATTTTATTTTTAAATCAGAGGTCAAGGAAATCAGGAAAATCTAAGTTCTGAGTTATAAAGTCAGAATTCCGAGTTATAAAATAGCAATTCTGAGTTGTTTAGTCGCAATTCCGAGTGGTTAAGTCAGAATTGTGAGTTATCAAGTCAGAATTTCAAGTTTTAAATTCAGAATTGTGAGTTATAAAGTCAGAATTCCGAGTTTTAAAGGAGTTTCCTGTTATGGCGACTGACCATAAATGGAGTGTTAAAGACGCATATACATTAGCCCGTAATCACAACATAAAGCCATACGACTGTTTATTGTTTATCACTCTGTCAAAAAGGAAATATATAGGCTATAAAATGTATCAAATCTTTTTATTAAAAAATAATTATTAGTCAGTGTCGGGAACAGGCTTCCATACTCGTATGTCTACATTTCATCTCTATCACAAACATTTACGAAAACAGCTTGAATCATTAAGTTGTTGATTTGCACTTAATGCCTCTGTCGGCAGGCTTACATCAATTGCAGCCAGAAAGCAAAGGGATTCTGTAAGGAATTTATTTTATTCAGTTCATTCTTTTGAAGAAATTTTTAACACTGTTAAACCAAACACCAAACATAAAAAGTTACATTGAGTACATTTAAGGCCTTAAAACTACAAATTCAATTTGTCTATATAGCAACTTTTTACTAAATCAGCTTTTTATTTACGCTTAGTACCAGCTCAACATTCCAGTTTGGGAGGATCCGACTCTTGGATGTGGGCAGCTGTTTCAATCCTTTTCTGAAGTTTGATGAGTTTCTGACTGTCGGTATTGACATTGTGCCAGCAGTAGAGGTTTGTGTTGCATGATACTTTTTTAAAATTCATTTGAAATGAGTGTTATTTCTGTCCTTCACAGCTCTAAACAGTTTGCTTCTCCATCTGTTTTTTTTATTTTTATGGTCTCAGAGTGTCTACAAATGTGACTTTCTCAACCTGCAACTGCAGCAGCCTCTGCAGCTGGCCAGTGATGCCTTGGATGCTTTCTTGCGGCAGTTACGTGGCCCAATTGACTCTTTACCAGCCGAATTATTTCATGTAGTAGTCTTCTCCCTTCTTCTCTCCTACTTTCCTTCCCCCTACCAGCGCTGGCTCTGCTGCAAGAAAGCACACGAACTCCTGACCCTGAACGGCCTGCTCCTCATCATCACCCCTGATTCCTCTCACCAGGGCCGGCACGCGCTTATGATGCGCAGCTGGCGAGTTGCAGTGGAGTCGCTGGGATTCAAGCGCTACAAGTATGTCAAATTCTCCCACATGCACCTGATCGCTTTCCGCAAGGTATCCCCCACCACCAGCAGCGACCTAGTGAGCCGCAACTACCCGGAGATGCTTTACATCCCGCAGGACTTTAACACTTTCGACGAGGACGGATTCGCAGATTGCTACGAGCCTCCGCGATCAGATTTTGAAGACGACCAAATGGCGTGTAGCTTCGCGGAACTGCCGGAAACTCCGTACGATTCAGACTCTGGTGAGAGCCAGAGTAGTTCGGCGCCTTTCTACGAGCTGGAAGACCCTATTTTGCTGCAGAGCTGAACTTGTTTACTAGCCCCCTCTTGGTATTAAGTACTCTACCGTTGTGCTGCCAAAATTGCTCCGCTGCGTTTTTGTCTACTCGACCCCCTTTTTAAGCAGCGAAAAGTTTGCACAGAGTGAATGAGGACGTTTAAGTGGGCATGGATTTTTAAGAGCGTGCAAGACATCCTTTTGAACACAAATATACACACTAAACAATCCTACGGTAACTACGAAATTGAAGTGATGTGGTTTGGTAATAGAAAAACAGCTCTGTGATAACAGGTCGAGGACAATTTTCATTCAGAATGAGTGTCGATTGGACAAAAGTTTGTGAACTGGCATCAATTACACCTTAGGCGTAGTTTATAATAGAGTTTTCAAAGATCCAACTATTTGGCCGAAGTTACTACAATATATTGTGTTGGTCTTTTTCAACGGAATTTCTTGAATAGGTAAGTTCAACCAAAACTTCACTCTGTCCATCTAATGGAAGTATGCGGGTCCAAAAGAGGGTTGTTTTGATTGACAAATTGTTACACTTTTGCTTGAACGTGTCCTTTAAAGGTTTTGATTCTCCGCAAATTTCCTGAGACATTTAGAACGATGATTTCAGCCATTCAATCGATTGAATTATTTTTGGAATAGCCAGCCTTATGATATTTGTAGCATTTTACGTATCTGCAGAACTTGTGAGTGTTTGGTTATGTGACGTTATAACTGTGAATGTGGATTTTTTTGCTTCAAAAGGTACAAATCATGCGAATTAGTCCTAGTTTTTCCAGAACAAACAATCTTACAGGTGACCAGATTGGATGCATGCGATATGGAAACATGTTTCTAATCTTGCGATCAAATGGCCTGCAAGTAGCTTTGTTTTCATTTAAACCGCTATTATAACCAATACTATTCAAGTACTTGTCCGTAGTATGTAGTATGGTGCAGGTTAGATCTCTCTGCATTTTGCCATAATGTGACTTTGAGTAGAATGATTGTTTACTCTTGACTGTTTACTCTCAAAACCTTCAGTTGCTAATTCTACTTCCTGTATCGTCATCTTCTGTATTTCTGACATTGACTTCATCGGTATCAAATTTTAAGCTTTTTGCGCATACAATTAAAACGTGTAACGTTTAAGGTAAAAGTTCAGAAAGTACTGTCAAATGTTGATTTGAAGTACTATCAAAAGATTGTTGCATATCACCATTTTTAGCTCAGAATTTGCAGCTTTTTTTATTCACTCCAAGTTATTAAAAACACTATATTAAAGGGATCACTCACCTAAAAGTGAAAATTTGTAGTTAATTTAATTTAATCACACTTGGGCCATTCAAGACTATATTCGTTTTTTAATGGAAATTAAAGGAACACTTTTTTTTTTTTTGAAATAGGCTTATTTTACAACTTTCTTAGTGTTAAACAACTTTGTTTTACCATTATTGAATCTTTTCAGCTGATATCCAGGTCTGGCGGGAGCACATTTAGCTTAGCTTAGCATAAATCATTGAATCAGATTAGACCATTAGCATCTCGCTCAAGAAAATAAAAAATATATATTTTGATGATTTTTCTACTTAAAGCTGTAGTTTCCTACTTAAAGTTGTAGTTCCATCATGTACTAAGATAATGAAATGTTGCTGTTTTCTGTCAATATGGCTTGCAACTATATTGTTGTAATTATGTTGATTATTACACCAGAAAGAGAGTACAGTTCCTAGCCATTTCCAAAAAATGTGGAGTGTTCCTTTAAAGAAAAGGAAAATACATGTGGAACTGTGGTCCTTAGTGATTTGAGAAATGCAAGTCAACGCCTACAGGCACTTTTTTGTGTCAAAAAATATGTAGAGAAAAAAATTTATTAGCAGACAATAAATTAGTGAGGTTTTATGAAAGGAAACATGGGCTTGAGCAAGATGAAAAGTTATTTAAACAATAATTAACTTTAATCCACAGTCTTGGCAAAGGGTCCTGAGTGGTTTTATGCCGATCTGGAGCACAAGCATCTCTAACATTCACTTCATAAGACTTTAATGTATTCATTTCATTTTGCTTGTATGTTTTTTTAGTGCAAGTAGTCATTGACTTTCATTTTATCAATCACCAAGTACCACAGTTTCAGCTAAAAGCCCTTCTTTCATGTCCCACTAAAGGAAAAAAATGCAATCAACTATACAATACATCTTGGATGACATGAGATTAAGTTAACCATAATTTTCATTTGATCTGAACTTTCCTTTTAATAGTCCAAGCACATATTTGCACATTTGAAATGATGTATGTAAAATATCCATATTGGCATCAGCATTTCATTAGAAAAGCAATATATTCATAATCAAAAATGCCCCATATCGCTGTAACCTAACCGTTACATGGAGTAACTGATTTTAGGAAATGTTTTGTATTGTATTAATATGGTTACAGATTGGTAAGCCTGAGAAATATGCTGCAATGGGTCTTTTACTCCTGAAGGAGTGTGCGAGACGTAGATTAAGGGTTTGTTGAAGTAGGTGTTGGGCACTTTAAACATGTTGTAGGGGTGCCAAAAATAAGTGCAAAGATTTGAAATGGTGAAAGAAGCTTTCAGGATATTGGAAAAAAAAAATCCTCTTTAAGGTGCCTTCACACTCAAATTGTATTTTTGCATTTGTGATTATATGAAATGGATGCTAGAACAGGCGACTGGAAGTAAAAGCTCATTTCTTTCCCACGATAAACAGTAAGATTACAATTTTCCAGTGAATTAACAGCTCTTGGCTGAATTACTAAAAATACTGCCCTGTCAGCAATAGCATTTAAAGGTATACTTCAGTCTGCACTCAATTTATAAATCTAAGATGTTTTAAAACAATAAAAATGGAAGGAAAAAAAAGCTTTGTATTATACTGTTTACTCGGTGGCGTATTCAAACATTTGCATATCAAATGTCTTTGTCTTCCCGCAGGCTCTAATCCAACGTTTGCATGATTGATTTTCTTATCAGTGTTATGATGGTTGACGACTCCCACATGACCGAGCTGTTTGTGTGAACCGTTGTCATTCATCTTTTATAAATAAAAGTTTTTGTTGCCTTGTCGTTTGGTCTTTAATTTGCTTGAAGCAAGTTTACGCTAGATAATGTTAAGTTGTTAGTTCTCCTTCATATCCATGTGGTTTAAATTCCGTTTGTTCAAAGGTTTTATTTATATTTTAAGATGATAATACTTGTATTTAGCAAAGACACAATGTATTAAGTCTTTACTGTACCATTGGTAACACATTTATATGCATGTATAGTCAAACATTGATAATGTATTGTTTCAAAAAGTAATATTAATGTGTCTGAAATGTATCTTTTTTATTATATACAAAATTACGCTAGTCTAAATCATAAAGTGTCCTCCATCATCATCCTTATTTGAACACAGTGAACTCAAATGTATTTATTATGCTGCAGATGTTTATTTCAGATATATTATTTTGAAAGCTGTATTCAGCAAAAATATCCTTAAAAATTGTTATTATATATGGTTATTTATTTATTATACATTATTAAAACCAAAAAAATATATTTTGTTAATGTAAAAATGAAAGGTAAATAAGATTAATGAGTGCCATATAAGTATTGTAATGTTAACTTGTGTAGTTAACTAATATCAACTGCTGGGACCTTATTGTGAGCTATTTTGTTTCACTCACCTTATTCATTCACATAGATATTTACATTAGATGTCGCCCAAGCTTGTTGTCCATTGGGCTAATACAACCTGTATATAATGTTCATAGTACATCCATTTGTAAATATCACCATAGTTTTTCTGTAACTGCACTTTATTACTTATACCTGTATCCTGCACTTGCTGCTATTGCACTCCTGGTTAGACCTAAACTGCATTTCGTTTCCCTGTACTTGTACATGTGTAATGGCAATAAAGTTGAATCTAATCTAATCTATTGGAATGCGTCAATAGAGCCGCCATTTTAGTACAGGGTACGCTCCTTTGAAATGAATGCGGGACCAATGTGTAGTGGAAGTCTGGCCATCCAGAGGCACAAGAATACTGGCACAGCAGCATCTTGTCATATTTCGTTTACATTGTTTGCTTGTTTTATTCAACAAAACTAGCATAAGCCTGGTATTTAGTGCGAGTTGGTGCTACTATGTTTATGGTTAGTGCAGTAAGTGACTGTATGATCATCAATGTTACTTGTTGAGCACAAAAGTTCGTAACATACAAAAAACTTAAAAAACGAAACCTATGAAATGTTCTGCCTCCGTGCTTTGTTCTTGTTGTTTACTTGTTACTACATCTATACAGCGCTAACAGTTCAACATCTTCACTGGCTTTAGTCTTGAATAGTGCGGTTGAATGACATTTTTCCTGGGACAAATGTGGCGGCGCTATTGACGCATGCTCAGGGTCCGTATGCGACATCTAGCGTAAATATCTATGTTTCACTCATTGAGGGAATTATGGACGCGTTTTATTTGTCCTTTCAGGGATTCCGTAGCGGCTTAGTGCAAACATGGCGGACGTTGAGCGAAGTTTAGACCGTGGTTCGGGGATGTTGTGCGGTAAATGAGCAGTTTTTCGTATGCGTCTGTGAACGACAATCATCAGTGACTTGCGTTTCGTCTGTCGTATTTCCTGCAGCCCGTTTTAATCGATGTTACGCTCGTCGTGAAGAGAAACAACACATTCTTTCAACTTTCTAATGCCGGTAAACGCACAGCAATCTGCTCTTCTAAGTCAGACTGACAGCTCATTACAACTCTGTTTGTGCTTATATCTCACAACTTATGATGAGTTTAACATTTTCATATCTAGTTGACGTATTATTTTCAGTCATTTTTACATGACCTTGAGTTGAATAGTTTCGTTCATTCAGCAGTAACAGGTGGATATTGAGATGACAATCCGTTTAAGTGTATATTTTACTTTAACTTTTGTACTGTAATACCTCACGAAACGATGTAGTTTTAAGTGCACCTGAAATCCACTATGTTGTTTTTACATTAATTTTGCCCACTTGTTATGCCGTGAATATTTTTTTCAGACGTGTGACGTCACTCGCGACGCTAAATACTCATTTTTCAGCTGTTGTGCGAGTTTTAAGTTCGCAACAATGTGCAAACTTCTCAAATATTGCTTTAGCCACTTTCTGTATGCAGCCATGACATGGCTGGATGAAGCCAACAGAGGGCTCAATACATGGTCATCGGTTCGATACCTCGGCTACCTGTCCAGCTTGAACTCCCTGGTGGCCATTTGTCTGGGACTTTATGTACAATGGGAGAAAACCGCCAACACTATCATTTTAGCCATTTTTATTTTGGGCCTCTTCGTTCTTGGGGTTGCCTGCATTCTCCACTACTATTTCGCTATGGAGAAAGTTAGCCTGTTTCTGTTGCATCTTTGGTTTGGTTTCCTTTTGGGTTTGCTATGCTTCGTCAATGTCCCATCCAAAGAGCTCGATATTAAGGAGCAAGTGGCTAACTATATGTTGACAGCGAGCATTGCAATTAGAATTCTTTGGGCTTTGGTTGAAAGAATGTGTGGTTGTACTCGACATCATCCTGTGTTCCTTACCTCAAGGGAAGCTTTGGAGCTCACTGGTTTTGCTGTGGCTAGCACTCTAGTCAGCTACAAATCCATAAGCCTCATAGTTCTAACACTCGCTTTAGCTGCTCTAATCGTGGTCTTGCGCATGAAGTCCCTCTTGGCTCTCGAAAACCTGGTCTGCTTCTCAGGAGTCGCTGCGTTCTTCTTCCAGGAGTCTTTAGGAGTGTCCACCAACCCCTTTGCATTGTCTTGTTTCTTCAGTCGTCTCGTCTGTGACCCATTCCTAGATGTCTACTTTAGTGGACTTTCAGTAACCGAACGTTGGTCTCCGCTCCTCATGAGAAGAGGCCTGTGGAGACGCTTGACACTTCTGCCGTTAGTGGTTGTGGAGGTGACGTTTCTTGTCATGGCTTCTCTGAAGATGAGAGATCTGGATCGGTGGTACCTGCTCATCCCGAGTCTTTCAGCGTCTGCTGTTTTTTGGATCATCTGTCATCTGGTTTTCCTCGTCACAGTCTGGGGTTTTCACAGTAAGCTGAGTGACTGTCAGAGATTGTGTACTGAGCACATGTCTGAGCCTGGAGAACTGGACCGAATCATGGCATCTAAAGGGATGCGGCACTTCTGTCTCATATCAAAACGACTGGTGCTCTTCAGCCTGGTGTCTACAGTCATACTCGGGGCTCTGGGTTGGCAGGTAAAAATAGTTTCTGTGTAAATCTTTCAAAAATGTATTAAGATGTAGGGCTGGGCAGTATTATGAAAATCTCATATCACAGTATACAGTGCTCAGCATATATACGTACATCCCTCACAAATCTCTCTTTTAAAATCATATTTTTAATAGGAAGCTATACAATATTATATTTGTGCATTTACATTAGTTTAGTCCGTACTGAAGCCAAATCTGGATTATCTAACAAAATATTTACAATAACGGTCCAAAATCTAGTACACCTAAATTTATATGTTATAAGGAAAAAAATGTTATAGAAATTTTTTTGCAATTTTTTGCTTAAATTTAATTGTTCAACTTTTAAGTATGTTTGACTAAAATATTATTTTAATAAATATATCCATTTAATAAATCTGTTTTGTTTAAATGCACCAAAATACATTGCCCATATTCACTGAGAAATGGATAAAAATATTCATTTTCAAAATGGGGTGTACTCAATTACGCTAAGCATTGTAAGTCATCACATACCCTGATAACGATATATATCTTGATATAGTACCATTTCTGTCACTTCAATCAATAATCGTGTGTGTATATATATATATATATATATATATATATATATATATATATATATATACAGTTGCAATCAGAATTATTGAACCCCCTTTGATTTTTCTTTTCTTTTTTAAATATTTCCCAAATGGTGTTTAACAGAACAAGGAAATTTTCACATTATGTCTGATAATATTTTTTTCTTCTGGAGAAAGTCTTATTTGTTTTATTTTGGCTAGAATAAAAGCAGTTTTTAATTTAAAACCCATTTTAAGGTCAAAATTATTAACCCCTTTAAGTTATTTATTTTTTCCATAGTCTACAGAACAAACCATCATTATACAATAACTTGCCTAATTACCCTAACCTGCCTAGTTAACCTAATTAACCTAGTTAAGCCTTTAAATGTCACTTTAAGCTGTATAGAAGTGTCTTGAAAAATATCTAGTCAAATATTATTTACCGTCATCATGTCAAAGATCAAATAAATCAGTTATTAGAGATGAGATATTAAAACTATTATGTTTACAAATGTGTTGAAAAAATCTTCTCTCCGTTAAACAGAAATTGGGAAAAAAAATAAACTGGGTGGCTAATAAATTAGGGGGTTGAATAATTCTGATTGCAACTGTATGTATATGTATGCATGCAAGCAGGGGCGTAGCAACCGGGGAGGACGGGGGGGATATGTCCCCCTCACTTTTAGAGACAGACCATTTAGAAACAGGTAATTTATAATTGTATGAACGTAACCTATTGGATCTCATACAGCTGACTCCCCATTTTTAAAATGTTTGCTACGCCCCTGTATGTATGTTGAACACACATTTTCAACACACTTTTTTACATTTTAAAGTGTATACTCTAAAATGTACTCATTTAAATGTGATCATATTTTTCCACTTTATTTAGAACTTTTAAAAAATAAAAAATGGAGCACTCGGAGGAAACCCACGCTAACATGGGGAGAACATGCAAACTCCACACAGAAATGCCAACTGACCCAGCCGGCGACTCGAACCAGCGACCTTTTTGCTGTGAGGCGACAGTGCTAACCACTGAGCCACCTTGTTGCCCGCATTTACACGATGGCATATAATATTGTGCTCGTATAAATTATGAAAAGTATTACCAAATTTTGTGACACCACGAAATAAATGATAGATTAAAATATGAAACAATAAACTTTTCATTTTGTCCTTATGCCATATATTGTCATATTGCACAGCCCTATTTATGTGTGTAACATCTTTAGAAATGTAATGTTTGTATTCATGTTGATTTTGTGACGTTGTTAAAAATCTTTATGATATTTAAGATTATTATTATTATTATTTTACTTTATTTTTTCTCAAATACACATTTCTTTTTGGAAGTCATGAAAAGGTCAAACTACAGACATGAGCTTACAAGATTGCATTGCATGATGTCATTTCCTTTTTTTCCGCTGCATGTTGGTTTTACCTCATGACTTTGCAGAAATTTCTGCTAAGCTTTTTTTTTTTTTTTTTTTTTTTTTACAAAAAGTAATGACTTTTTTTGCATTTTTACCATGATCAGTGGACATCTACTAAAACATCATTAAATAGTAATAGTCATTATAACAGTTTATATACAAAGACAAAATCTTGGCAGGCATATTTACAATAATAAATTAATAACATAATGACAAAATCTATTTAAGGATCATAGTGTATCCACAAGTGCTAATTAGGCTGACTTATTTTAAATCTCTATGCTTTGCAATTTGCCACCAGACAAAAGAATAATAAAGTAATATTTCACCAATTTATTTAATGAATAATACTGTAAATGGGTAAACATTGCAATAAACATACCTGTTTTCTGTGTAAATATATTATGAAATAATACTCATTAATTGCTATGCTGGCAAAGCAAAATTTTCAGCTTTCATTACTACGTTCAGTAGTGTCATATGATCTTTGTTTAAATTTTTGTTCCAGTATTGTTTAATAAATAAGAAGTTGCATTTCAACAATGTAATGCAATGTTGTTATACAATTCTTAACAAATAAAAATCAAAAAATCTTATTGACCCTAAAAACTACATGTTAGTGTTTTTTAAATTAAATTTTGACAAATTTAGACAAATTCTTCAACCCATTTTCAATAGATAATTCTTTTTTGTCTAAATAGTTAGCATTTCAATTACTGAAGGTTTTCTTTGGTGTTTTAAAAAGGTATTGTTTTTCTCCTTCAGTCGTCCAACAGTCTGTTCATCTCCTTGTTTCTGCTGGTCCTGCCTCTTGAGTCTTTAGCCCACGGCCTTTTCCTTGAGCTGGGAAACAGTCTTGGTGGAACATGTATCGGTTACGCTGTGGTGATTCCTACTAACTATTGCAGGTACTAGACGCATATATACTCGCAGTGTGGAATTGCATGTCCATTTGAACATCTGTTGTATATAATACGAATAGTATAAATAGAATTCAGACGTACTACATCTGCTATGTTGTCATAATCACATGACCTACCTGCCTGCTGTTTTTCTGAATAGCCTACTATGAATTTAGATAACTTGCACAGAGATAACGATGCACTGATATTGATTATTTTTCATGGTCAATTATGATTGCCGATTTCCTTTAACAACCTTATAAAATTCTTGTAATTTATTTTAATTTTTTTTGTTATTTCGAAAGTAAATATAAAGTAAAATCAATAACTTGTCTTTAGGGATGTGAAATTAGGCTACATAATTACAGGGGTTGGACAACGAAACTAAAAATGCCTGGTTTTGGACCACATTAATTTATTCGTATGGTGTAGGGCCTCCTTTGCGGTCAATACAGCATCAATTCATCTTGAGAATGACAGATACAAGTCCTGCACAGTGGCCAGAGGGATGTTGAGCCATGTTTTCTGCAGAATAGTGGCCAGGTCACTATGTAATTCTAGTGGAGGAAAACATTTCCTGACTCGCTCCTCCAAAACACCTCTAGGTGGCTTAATAACATTTAGATCTGGTGATGATGCAGGCCATGTGAGATGTTCAACTTCACTTTCATGTTTATCAAACCACTCTGTCAAAAGTTTGCAGTCCTTAGCAGTGACGTGCCCATCTAGCACAAGTATTGGGCCTAGGGAATGCCATAATAATGCAGCTCAAACCATCACTGATCCACCCCATGCTTTACTCTGAGCATGCAACAGTCTGGGTGGTACGCTTCTTTGAGGCTTTTCCACACTGTTACTCTTCCGGATGTGGGAAAGACAGTAAAGGTGGACTCATCAGAGAACAATACATGTCTTGCATTGTTCACAGCCCAAGAGTTTTGCTGCTGGCTTCATCGAAGCCAACGTTTGGCATTTGCACGAGTGACCACAGGTTTGGGTATAGCAGCCAGGCTATGTATATTAACCATGTGGAGCTCACAATAAATCTTTAGTGAAAACCGGGGAGTTGAGGTGCACATTTAATTCTGCAGTGAATTGGTCAGCTGTGGTTTTATGTTTTTTGGATACAATCTGGATTAGGACCTGGACACCCCTTTCAGACAGATTCATTTTGCGTCCACAGTTACTCCTGTTGGATGTGGTTTGTCCTTTTTGGTGGTATGCTGAAAATACAGTGGCTCTTGATACATCACTAAGACTTGCTGTCTTGGTCACATATGCAGCAGCGAGACGCACACTAACTATTTATCCTCTTTTGAACTCTATTAAACTTGTGTGTATTGCAATATTTTAAGCAAAACTGTGCTATTACTCTACTAATTAACCCTCCTTACTCTGCTCTTACTGGTGAAATGTGCAAACAATAAAGATTAGTCACCAGGCTGGTCAGAATAAGCCATGAAACATCAAACACTAAAATGGCTAGTGTTTTAGTTTCATTGTTCAACCACTGGAGAAACCTCATACAAAAGAAAAAACATTAGCAGGAATAACCGTGTTCTTATTTGAAGGTGCTGTATGTACATTTTTGACTCTTCTAAAGCATAAAAATACCATAATATGTTTGCATATATTTAAGAAACATCCTAAGTCAGGGGTGTCCAAACTCGGTCCTGAAGGGCCAGTGTCCTAAATATTTTTGGATCCAACCCCAATTAGACACACCTGAACCAGCTAATCAAGCTCTTTCTTGGTATACTAGAAACTTCCAGGCAGGTGTGTTGGAGCAAAACTATGCAGGACACTGGCCCTCCAGGACCGAGTTTGGAAACCCCTGTCCTAAGTGAACATACTTCTTTAACTGAAAAACAGTGCTGAAGTCAGATATTCTGCTTTGAAATTTTTTTTCCATGCCGAAAAGCTGTCTGTGTTTAGGTAAGTTTAACCTGCACAATGTCAGTTTAGCCAATTATATTTCAGCACCCGGGTTGCCTTGTTGGAAAAGAGTGTATTTCATTCATTCATTCATTCAGAAAGGCTCTGAAAGCATGCTTCCGTGACTGAAAATGCGAACTCCTGTGGACAATATCAGATGTCGAAATGAGACCGATTCAGTTCCACATGGGGTTATTAATTGGCAAATAATATAAATATTATGAATGTAAACATTAGGTAAGCAGGTTACATTGTAACCCCGTGTCCTAACAACACTCTTTGTGATGAGATACGCAGTAATAAGCAATTTGGCTGTTTGCACCAGACGAAACACGACAGAAATTTACATACAGCCTTTCCGAAGCACAGAATATGCACTCACTCATGAAACGGTAAGGTTTATAATCTGTTTAATACATGTTAATCTTTAACATCATTAAATGTAGATGCTGAATCACTCATATGTGTTTAGTTCTAAAGTTCAATTTCTAACGGTTTATTGTATTTTCAAGATCTAAGGTGAACTATCTGCTGTTGCTTTCAGTATATGGCAATAAATGTCATGTAGAATGCCAAAATTTGGGCACCCTAAGAAAATAATGACATTAATCTTTTGTACAGCAACCTTTTGCTGAAATAACAGCCTGTAGATGCTTCTTATATTCTTATTCAGGATAAATCCCTGAATTCTTGATGAAGGCATTTTGGGCCATTCTTCCTTACAATATTTTCCAGTCAGGTTTGATGGTTGCTGAGCATGAACAGCCCTTTTCAAATCAATTTCTAGAAAATTGTATCATGTCTGTGCATGAATTCCTAGGTAGATCTGGAACTGTGCTTTGGGTCATTGTCCTGCTGAAACATCCAACCCTGGTGTAACTTCAGCCTTTTGACTTATTCCTGAACATTGTTCTTCAGAATCTGCTGATACTGGATGGAATCCATGCAACCTTTATTGCTAAAAAGGTTTCCAGTACCTGTGCTTGCCACACATCCGCACAGCATGATGGACCCTCCACCATATTTTACAGTAGGGAGCAGGTTCATCTCCTGGAATGCTGTGTTCAGCTATATTACATTTTTTTTCATGATTTGGTTTCACCTGTGTTAGAATTAAGGTTCACTGAGTCACTTAAATCAATTTTGTGTTGTAATCAATCAGCATTAAGTGACTACAGGTTTTAAAATCCACACAAAAGAGAGGGTGCCCAAACTTTTGCATAGCCTTTTTTTCAGTTTCAGTTTAATTTCACACATACCAATACTGCTACACTATGAAATTCTGTTTGAAAAACATGACAATATCTTGCTTTCTCTAGAAACCGAATGGCATTTCACTGTGATCTTTTATAAAGAAAGAGCACATAATTATGCAGCCACAGAGGGGTGCTTAAATTTTTGCATAAAACAGTAAATGGCGCAAACATAAAGCCTAATATTTTGCACTAATTATAATAAAAACTCATTCATTTTAAGGATAATGGAGGCCACAAAATTAATCCAGATGAACCAGATGAGCACCCCTGTTTTATTCAGAGATAATCTAAAATATATATTCGAAACCAGGTCCACAGACAATCGAGCATTTGAAAGCCACATCTATCAGTGCTCAAATTTTAGCAGGAAATGGACATTATTAAAATTTTTGTATCGATTGGTACTAGGGTTGTATCAGGACTACTATTAATCATATTCAAATCATATAATTAAAGCCAGCCAAGCATGAAAGCCTGGTCCCACTTTATATTAAGTGGCCTTAACTAAAATGCACTTGCACTGAAATTATTAAATTAATTAAAGTGTACTTACTGTGTAAATACATGTTTTTACATTATGCTTATGTTTGATTAATTACCTGCATGTAATTCATTTCTCTAATTACATTTACAATTACACTGTTGACCATCCTTTACACCTTAACCCATGCTTAAACCTACCCATACCACAAAACCTGTTTCTAACCCTACCCATATCCCACGTCAAGACCCCCAGAATTGTTCTGCAATACATTAAGTACATTGTATTTATATTTTGATGTGAGTACTTTTTATTTAATGTTGGAAACACAAAATCATGGAATTATGTAATGAATGATGGTCAGTATTTGTTGTAATTGTTGGAAGTGAATGCAGAATCTCTCATGTTTATCGGTGGTGCTTGGTTTCGTATTTTAGCTCATGCTCTGTTTTTTTCTCAGTCCAGACGGTCAGCCCACCCTGCTCCCCCCGGCTCATGTACAAGAGCTCAACCTGCGTTCCACTGGGATGCTCAACAACGTGCAGCGCTTCTTCTCTCATCACATGATCGAGACCTACGGTTGTGATTACTCCACTAGCGGTTTGAGTCTGGAGGCCCTGCAGGCCAAACTCCGCATATTCATGGAGGCCCACACAACTGACGGCCCACGACACGACACCTACGTGCTCTATTACAGTGGACACACACACCGCAGTGGAGAGTGGGCTCTAGCAGGTGGGAGAATCATTGCAACTTTTTTATTTCTCCTATGTAGAAAGAGAACATTGGTCAGTGTCAAACCAGTTCAGGCTTCACATAAAAATAAATAATAAAAAGAGGGATTCTATTTGGTAAAAAGTGAAATCTAATTTCCAGTCCTCTGTTTATTAGTCACATTGAATCAATAAGATCTTTTGATTCTTATATGCAAAATTCCAAAAGTAGTGTATTGCACACCTTAATAGATAAACAGTGCAATAACACTTTAAACAACTGAGGTGTTTGTATATAGGGGTATATGGGAGTTGATGTTAGGTGGGTTCTATGTAGATTGATAGGTGACCATCAACCTTTTTCTCAGATGAACTAACAAAACTTATTCATGCTTCATTTATTCATTCTTATTTGCTTATTCATGGAGAAAAGCACTGCAATGTTTGTGTGTCCTGTGTTTCGCGTGACTCACAGCCCCTAAAGCCACCAGCTTTTGCGATCTCCAGCAGTTGATCTTTTTTCACAGACATGCTGGATTCACCTGATTTGTCGACAATTGGGTTGCAATCATTCCTTGGCAGTTTGTGGGTTCTTCACTTGGCACTTGGCCTTTTCCCCTTCACAAAGAAACTTTCCAAAGATGTCTGGTTTTGCTAGCATGTGGGTTAAATTTTGCTGCTCATGTGACCGAGATATAACCGACAGAATATGGTCTTTTTTTCTAAATCAAAGATCTTTCAGACTCAGATAATAAATAACACTGAAATAACTGAGTCCTTGTGTGGCCCAGTATCAATTGATCCCCGGACCGGTACCAATTCTTTATTCTTTTAAAAAAAAGAATTATAAAAACATTAAATTAATAAATTCATTATTATTTAATTAATATTGTTCCAGCTGCAACCCATTACTGGGAAACATCCATACACCACGGACAATTTAGCTTACCCAATTCACCTGTACCACATGTCTTTGGACTGTGGGGGAAACAGGAGCACCTGGAGGAAACCCATGCTAACACGGGGAGAATATGCAAACTCCACACAGAAATGCCAACTGACTCAGCCGGGGCTTGAACCAGCGACCTTCTTGCTGTGAGGTGATTGTGCTACTTACTGTGCCATCGTGCCGCGCCAGGATCAAACTAATGATTCCTTTTTAATATTAAGATATTTTCTTTGAAATCTAAATGTATATTTTCCTGCCATGGCTTGATTATCGCCTGAACTTGCAGCGAGTGAGACGGAGAAAATGAAAGCACATCCATAGCAGCAAGAGAAAAATCAGATGCTCAAGACAAAATCTTTAAAATAATGACGTATGTAAAAATGAGAGAATATATATATATATATAAACTGTATATATAAACTGAGATTTATGATACAATCACAGTGAAGCATTCATTAAATCCTTATTTTTATTCAGGTCAAAAAAATCATCCTTAACATAACTTAACATCACTTAACATATAGTTAAGTAGTAAAGGGGCACAAACAAATTTAATTTGTATATTTTTCTTGGAAAAAATATCTTTTTGAAACTAATTTCATTTGCTATAATTTTTTTCTTTTAATGTGTCTTTTGTTGGTCAGTTTTCTATAAACAAGAATAACGCATATCATTTGAGATGAAGCTCTTTAAAACAAGTCCGCTATATGCACTAAAACACAAATTACTGTGAGATTGTGTTGGTTTGTTAAATAAAATAATAACTGTTTTCACTATTAATGACAAATTTGAATAAGCAGGAAATGCTTTTGCAATGTATTCGCAGCACTGAACATGTTCCCAGATTACCTCAGACGAACAAAGTGTGTTGGAAGGATGGGAGAACTTGTGAGAATGAAGATGTCTGCATATTTGTGCCAGTCTGTCAGATAAACTTGCTTAAAACACCTTGATATTTTAGAAAAGATAGTTTAAGTTTGCGAAACCAATGATTGATCCTATCAACCCATGACCCACCCATAAGTAAATATGCAGCCTATTTTTTGAATACCTGACCGGCGCATTAACGGCAGCACCCGCTGTGATAACTGAGAAATGATGTGCTCCTATTGCACAGTGTCACCCACGTGACGGAACTCATCGTAAAGAACGAAAAAAAAAATTAAACATGCTAGACTTTCTTCGACGGTGTCGTGAGGCGTCGCAGGCATGGTATCGGTTGCCGTGAACTATGCCACATTACACGAGAAGAAACAATTAAATCTTGTGTCACGACACCCAATTGTCGTTCACGAATCCACATGACACCCTACGTCAAGGAAATCGCTAGGAATTTGTCTCAGTTGTGTTTTTCACACAAGTTCAAGTAATTCAACTTGAGTGAAAAATTAGCATAAAGTGAAGAACATCCTGCGTTGCGCCACGTTTGGTGTGAACTCAGCATTAGACCCATTACAAATGTTCTCATTGGTTGAGCCCAAGTGTGCCCCACACTTGCTTTTAAGTGACGCTCCCTGTAGTTAGAACGCCCCCTGGGGGCTGGCTGCAGTACAAGTCATAAACCCCCGCTGTCTCCGAGACTTGAGCCCAAATTAATGACACTTGCAATAAAATGCTCCGAAAGATGGTTTTGGTCAATTAAGGCACTGGTTATCAAGCTGATATAGGTTTAGATGTTCATTTTTGTAAAGAGTATGTTTTTAGCCAGTAATTTAATGCTATTAAAACAGGGCGTGTAATCGTGATTGACAGTTGGGATTGACTGCTTCTCTAAGCAGACTGTTGTTTGACGCTTCGAGAGGAGATTGAAGAATCAGTCTTCCATTTCAGTGTTCTGATGGACTATCTAGCAGTAATTTTTTTATAGGTCTGAAATAATAATTAGGAACACAAAACTAATGTTAGTCCATGTCCAGGTTGATCTCCTGTAACGTTATTTGAACTAGATTTAAAGGACGTCTCTGACATTTTGAGTTTCGGGATGCTATTAACATGTTAATAAGGTAAATTACAATAAAAAAAAAATTATTGTTCTAGAAACTGAATCTTATATAACAAATAGAGTTGTAAATGTTATATGTTATTTACATGTTTTACTGTTGGCTTTTTATTTTAAAACACCCAATAAACATTAAAATCAAAGTAAATTCCTTTGTGCCAGATATAATTAAGGCATCAAATAAACCAAATGAAAACGGAGGCAAAAAAAATCTAAAAAGCGATGTTGCAGCAACTAACAGACATCAGTTGATGTATTAATACTGCTAAGTTTTTTGTACAAATTGACAAGGATTATTTTATATAGTGCAGGGATGGTATGTGTAAATATCCTGTTGATATTTAGATATTTTGCTGGGTTTATCTTTTAACCGCACAATTTTTCCTGCATGGCAAATAGCTGTCCATGGTGTATATATTTTTGGTCCTGTTAATTGTTAATTAAAAATAAAAACCTTTCAAAAAATGTATGTGTTAATTATATGTTATTTTTCATATTTTACAAATGTTAGGCGTGGTTGATTTTGACGTACAAGCGTTTGGTTGGAAGCTTGACTCCGCGGCTCTGCTTCTGGCTCCATCAGGCAGTCCTTCTGCGCTTGGCAGTTAAGACGTCTGTAAAATAATAAAAAATATATATAATAAAAACTTTTAATTAATTTAACTCGCTTAATTTAATATATTTTTATTATATTGTATTATATTATATTAAATTACCGTGAATTTTGAGGAAATAAATAAATTTAACCCATTTTGGAATAAGGCTGTAACATTAAAACATGGAAAAAGTGAAGCACTATGAATACTTTCCGGATGCACTATATATTACTGTTACTGAATCTAATATTAAAGTCTGTAATGGATATTTCTACATAAATGTTTAGCCAAATATTGAAAATGTCTCTTTGTTGCCTGCTCACCATTCAGGTGGAGATGTGCTGCGTCTGGATGAGATTGTGCAGCTTTGGAGAGAGAAGAACGCTGGATTCTGCTCTCGCCTCATCATTATCCTGGACACTGACAACTCTGTCCCCTGGGCAAAGGAGGTGCAGAAAATCGAGGGTCTTTACATTGCAGTTCAAGGGGCCGAACTCTCCAGTCCCACAGACCTGGAGCTTCAGGATGCTCCTCAGCTCGGCGACTTCACCACCCAATGGGTTGATTTTAACTGCAACCCTGACAGTATAGTTCGGTTTTCAGAGCGCGGTCGGTCTGTTCGCGCGGTTTACGGTATTTCCAGACACTGGAGCGACTATAAGCTTCATCTGCCCACTGATAGTGATGTCACCAGGCACTGGAGACTCTATTTTCCGCGTCTGACTTACCCTGTGGTTCAGCTTGCACATTGGTGTGGTGGGTTGAATATCTTCTGGGTTTGCGGTTACTGCGTTCGGCTGCTACGAAGGGTCAAACTCACATGGTTTCCACCAGCGGTGCTTGATACGGGACAAGGGTTCAAGCTGGTCAGATCATAGAAGAATGTTCTGGATGGTGAGGATACTGTAAAAGCAGCTGTTGGAGTTGAGTATGGACAAGTTGATTTAGGTTGTGTGGACCAGTGTGGCAATTTTTTTTAAATCTCAGGTGTGAAAAGTCTCTTCATATGTGTGTTTTTTTTTTCTTTTTCGTGATGGTAAAAATAGGTAGAACTGACCAACTTACTAGTGTAATTGGGGTGTCTTTGTCACTCGATAAGGGTGAGTTTTGTAAAGGAAAAAAATCTGGTTCTGGGTCATAATTACCTAGATTTTTATAAGATAGTATGTTTTGCATAAGAAAATATATAGTTTTTATTTATTAAAGATATTTGGGATAACAGTACTATTAAATGAAATGACTCCCAGGGCCATTTATATCGAAGTTGATATTTAGCCGCACCATATTGGTGTTTCGTAACATCTAGTTTTTTTATGAGGTGGGTTGTTAGCCCAACACTCAACCCCCAACCTGGAGGATCAGGATATTATATTATATTATATTATATTATATTATATTATATTATATTAT
>CAIGQZ010033231.1:103098-116627 GCA_903798205.1 Danio tinwini
ATATTATATTATATTATATTATATTATATTATATTATATTATATTATATTATATTATATTATATTATATTATATTCAACATACATCTGGTAAAAAAAGTATTGTACACATCATGATTTTTCCTGGTAAATGTATTTCTTAAAGATCTATTGACATGAAATTGACCAAGATTTTATGTCAAATTGACCAAGACAATCCAAATATACAAATAAAACTTAATCAAAAAATATTTATTGGTATTAACAATGGAATCACACAAGGAGAAAGTTACTGAACTACTGAAATGCATTTAATACTTTGTATAAAAGGCTTCTTTTGGGAATGACATCTTTAACGTGCGTTGCTCAGGGGTTCAATACATTTTACCGGCTGCGTATGAAATTAATTTATTAAGGAAAACATTTTTTTATTACATCATGAAAAAAATTATTACATGCTTTAATGTTACTCTAAATCACAAGTGACAAATCTAGTTCCTGGAGAGCCGCAGCTCTGCACAGTTTAGCTTTAACCTTGATTAAACAAACGTGATCAAATTAATTGAGTCCTAGAGGCTTGTTTAAGCCTACAGGTAACGCCGTGGTCACACTGGGCTTTTTGCCCTATAGACTTCCATTCATATGCATCCGAATGCATCAGACTGGAAATGCAGGTAAAGTCTAGATAAGATACACGGCCGGCCGGAAGTGCAATATGCACATCAATATAGCAGCATTTTTTTATGACACTGTATAACAGTAGCTAATATTTTAACAGTACTGTGACGGGTAGAGGTTGATGTTAAAAAAGCAATTTATTGGGTAATTTAATAGGTAACAAATAATACTAATACTAAGATCAAAACATGACCTCTCTGGACAGAAATTGAAAATATGGACCAATCGCTCACTTTTTTAAATGTCTAATCATCTTGTTTAATCCTGCCCCTTTTTACAGCGTCGTACAACAGAATTTCAAATGCTCAAACTCTAGTGTGATCGCAGCATAAGTGTGTTGAAGCAGAGTTGGAACTAAACCGTGCAGGAATGTGGCCCTCTAGGAACTGGAATAGACACCTGTGCTCTAAATTATTTTATTACATAATAAAAAATGTCATTATTATAATGTTCTGTAAATATTTTTGCACAATGATGCCCAAACTCAGGCTGGTGCCCTGCAGGTTTTAACTCCAACCACAATTAGACACGCCTGAACCAACTAATTAATTTTTTCACTAGAGCTGCGTCTGAAATCGCATTCTTCTATACTATATAGTACGCTAAAAACAGTATGCGAGCAGAGTAGTGTTCGAATTCTTACTAATGTTATTAGTATGTTATTTATTAAATTACCCAATAAATTGTATTTTATTAACCCCTACCCCCACCCCAACCCTAAACCCAACCATCACAATACTGTAAAAATATTCATTATAGTCATAAAGTGTTACAAAAAATGATGCTATATTAATGTGCATATCCGCAGCTGTATCCTATCTAGACTTTACCTGGGAGGTTAGTGATGCAACTGACGTGGGTAGGTCACGTGATGATGACAAAATCGCGGAAGTACTACATCTGAGTTCCATTCATACTACTCACATTCATACTGTATAGAACGTACATTTCTAACGGCTGAGGAGTACATTTAATTCCAAATGCAGACCTACTGAATAGTAGCCAATTTTGGACGCAGTCCAGGTATTCTACAAAGCTTCTGGCAGGTGTATTGAAGCAAGTTGGAGCTAAACTCTGCAGGACATCGGCCCTCCAGGACCGAGTTTGGGCACCCGTTTTAGCATTATCATATCAGGATTTGTTTTATTATTAGTATTAATAGTCTTATATATAGATTATAGAATTAAAAATGTGAATTAAAATGAAATATGATTTTTTTGGTAAGAAATCTGTGCCACTATGTTAATAATATAATAGAATATAATATAAAATAATAGAATATAAAATAAAATAATATAAAATATAATGTAATATAAAATAAAATAATATAAAATAACATAAAATAAAATATAATATAAATTAATATAAAATATAAAATACAATAATATAAAATATAATATAATATAAAATAAAATATAATATAAATTAATATAAAATAAAATATAATATAATATAAAATATAATATAAATTAATATAAAATATAATATAACATAATATAAAATTAAAATATAAAATACAATATTTATCATGCGTGAAAAAATTTCTTTAAGGACATTTCTACATTAGAAATGAAGATCATCAATGCAAAAACTGATTTTAAATACATTTTTATATCCCATTAATAAACAAATATGAAAATAATTATTACTACTTATGCCAAATCATCACTTCCTTTTGATATTGAGGTTAACTATGACCTAGTGATTTTTTTTTCTTCTTACAAGACTGATGAGCCTAACAGCATAGCACCCACCCACTGTTACAGCTTTAAACTACTTCCACTGCCAGTCTAAACATGTTTTCCAGAACGTTTCTATGAGCTTTCTGAACTGTAAGTGATTAATGTACCAGCACTGAACAGTTGAATGCAGTGCCTCTTTTCAACTGCGCAAGACAAAGCACAGCCTTATATTTACTATCTATACAATGTTCATGTAACACTGTACATTACCCCAAACATTTGTCTTTAAAAAAAACTAAACAAAGAAAGTCTATTTTTATTGCTCGGTTTTGTTTTACTTGTTGATACAGCACAAGCTTTTCTACTGCCCTTTATATATTTGTACTATTTTCTATATTGCTTTGGTCGTTTTGACTAATATTGCGTGTTTGCTAGCATTTTTAACCGAGGACGTTTGGGTTGAGTGTTTGTTTATACAAGCGGTAACATATTCTGAAGTGCCTTTTCTAAAATGAGTGACCAAAAGATTTCAATGAAATATGCAATATTTATTTGATTGATTTGAATGTGTATGAAAAGAGCTGTTCACACCTAGGATAACTATAATGATGTGGTACTACAAACTGTTGTAAATATAAAACAAAGCAAAACATACACTGCAGTGTACAATATATGCACACTTTAATTATTATGATAACAACAGAGAAACAATATAGATTTACATTGATTTATATATACAGGTGGTCAGAATTATTAGCCCCCCTTTGATTATTTTTTAAATATTTCTTAAATGATGTTTAACGGAGCAAGGAAATTTTCACAGTATGTCTGATAATATTTTTTCTTCGGGAGAAAGTTTTATTTGTTTTATTTCAGCTAGAACAAAAGCAGTTTTTAAGTTTTTAAACACCATTTTAAGGTCAACATTATTAGCCCCTTTAAGCTATTTTTTTCCCGATAGTCTACAGAACAACTCATCGTTATACAATAACTTGCCTAATTAACCTAGTTAAGCCTTTAAATGCCACTTTTAGCTGTATAGAAGTGTCTTGAAAAATATCTAGTCAAATTTTATGTACTGTCATCATGGCAAAGATAAAAGAAATCAGTTATTAGTAATTAGTTATTAAACTTATGTTTAGAAATGTGTGGAAAAAAATCTCTGTTAAACAAATTGGGGGGGAAAATAAACACGGGGGCTAATAATTCAGTGGGGCTAATAATTCTGACTTCAACTGTATATATACATATCATTTTTTCAGCTGATGATTTGGAAATTTACAGCAACGAAAACTATTTGGAAGGTGAAAAACTATTTATAGGCTGATAAATAGACATTTTTTAGAGCCTGATTACAAAAACAAAAGGCAAACAAAGAGCGAATCACTGATGTGCTTGTATTGATGAAAACAAGCTCTGGAAAATGCAAAGAAAAAGTACTAATTTACAAATCTGAAGTCTAAAGTTGAACTTTTTATTTATTGGCTGATAATGATGTGCATTCGGCTGACACCGATATGACCACTGTAATTCAAACATTGACAGCCAATCAAAATCCATTATTCATTAAAAAGCTTGCACATTTTAATGGTACATGACAAAAGTATGTTGAATACATCATAAAAACAAAAGAAAATGATTGGGAATTTTTATATAAGAACAAAATATTTCCCCTCGTCAATTTTGCAAGAATGGTGTTTCTTGATTATTACTACCTACGTTTGGTCTCAACCCAGCTGAATTTCGCTAGTGAAATGGGACACCATACTGCTGCATTGTGCACTTGCAATAAAAAGAACATTATTATCTGTTGGCTTGGATGTTAAAATATAGTTATTATTTTTGGTGTGAACAGGTTTTAAAGCTTTTAAAAGGACCTGCGAATGAGACGCTGGGATGATTTCAATGATTGCGTGTATGAAATCACAGACATGAGAATGAGTTTTGAATAAAAGAGTTCTTTTACTACAACTGTGTACGCTACTGTTCTTTAAAAACCCTGGTGTAGAAATTTAACCTTAACAGAACATTTCAAGAATAAGGTAAAACCTTCATTTCTGACTAGACTGACTGCACAAAAAAGCCAGTGCATAAATGCGTAGTTTAAGTTTAAGAAGTATTTAAGTTACAGTGACTATTAAATTATTAAGTGTATCTAGTGTTCTTCAACATTGTTGGTGCCACAACAAATGGAATTAAATCATATCATGTCTCCCAACAGCTTGAAATGATCTGTGGCTCCAATACTGTGAGCTGAACTGAACTGCAAAATGCTTTATTATTATAATACTGTGAACCGAACTAAACCATGGCTTTAATACAAGGAACTATACAGAACCATGAACCAGAACCAATACCATGAACTGAATCAAACTGACACTGAGTTCCATTTGGACGGGCACGTCCTTATGGCGTAATCACTTTGGAGGATCACTCTGAAGGTATTAGAATACAGGGATGAGCCCTTATGAATGAAGTAACGTGTGTGACACCAAACAACTTCCCTCCACAAACGATCATGGCCCCTATTTAATTCATTCCAAAGGGCCCTTCGAAGTGACCAATTTTTATGGAGGGCATGCTTTCTTATACTCTTAAGTATCCTTGGGAGGGTGAAATATACTGTGACTCCAATACCGTAAACCAAACTGAACCATGGCTCTAATACCAGGAACTAAACAGAACTGTGGCTCCAGTACAATGAACCAAACCAAGGCTTGAAAACTGTGAACTGAACCAAGACTAAAATAGCATGAATCAAACAGGACCAAAATTAAAATGCTTTGAACCAAATGAAATGGAGACTAAAATATTGTAAACCAAACAGAATCGAGACTAAAATAATGTGAACTGAAGCTAAAAGTGGCTCCAACACCTCACTGAACTGCACAAACAGTTACTCTGATACTGTAAACCAAAAGAAACGTAGACTAAAATATTGTGAACCAAACAGAACAGAGAATAAAATACCATAAACCTTACATAACAGAGACTAATACATCAGGAACCAAACGGAACAGAATAAAATATCAAACCTAAACGCGGCTCCAACACCTCAGTGAGCCGCACTGATGCATGGTTCCAATACAGTGAATCAAATGGAACCAGGACTTAAATATTGTGAACCAAACAGAACAGAGACTAAAATATTGTGAACCAGACCTAAAGGTGGCTCCAACACCTCACAGAACCACACCACAGCTCCAATATCATAAACCAAACTGAACCCAACCATGACACTGGTGTATCATTACACCCCTAGTGCATATACAGTGCATCCGGAAAGTATTCATAGCTTCACTTTTTCCACATTTTTTTTATGTTACAGCCTTATTCCAAAATGGATTAAATATGTGTGTTTCCTCAAAGTTCTACACACAATACCCCATAATGACAATGTGAAAAAAAAAAGCCTATTTGAAATTGTTGCAAATTTATTAAAAATAAAAACCTGAAAAATCACATGAACATAAGTATTCACAGGCTTTCTCAACACTTTGTTGATGCACCTTTGGCAGCAATTACAGCCTCAAGTCTTTTTGAATATGATCTACAAGCTTGGCACACCTGACTTGTTGCCCATTCCTCTTTGCAGAACCTCTCAAGCTCTATCAGGTTGGATGGGAAGCGACAATGTACAGCCATTTTCAGATCTCTCCAGAGATGTTCAATAAGATTTAGGTCTGGGCTCTGGGTGGGCCACTCAAGGACATTCACAGAGTTGTTGTGAAGCCACTTTTTTTGATATTTTGGCGATGTGCTTTGAGTCATTGTCCTGCTGGAAGATGAACCGTCCCCCCAGTCTGAGGTCAAGAGCACTCTGAAGCAGGTTTTCATTCAGGATGTCTCTGTCCATTGCTGCATTCGTCTTTTCCTCTATCCTGACTAGTCTTCCAGTTCCTGCTGCTGAAAAACAGCTCATTGGAACTTTCAGAGCAGCAGAAATTTTTCTGTAACCTTCCCCAGCCTTGTGCCTCGAGACAATCCTGCCTCGGAGGTCTACAGACAAATCCTTTGTCTTTATGCTTGGTTTGTGTTTTAACATGCACTGTCAACCCTGGGACCTTATATAGTCAGGTGTATGCCTTTTCAAATCATGTCCAATCAACTGAATTTATCACAGGTGAACTCCAATTAAGCTGCTGAAACATCTCAAGAATGATCAGTGCAAACAGAATGTACCTGAGCTCAATTTAGAGCTTCACAGCTGTGAATACTTGTGTACATGTGATTTTTCAGCTTTTTTTATTTTTAATATATTTGCAACAATTTAAAAAAATTTTTTTTTACATTGTCATTATGGGGCATTGTGTGTAGAATGTTGAGGAAATAAATGAATTGAATCCATTTTGGATTAAGTCTGTAGCATAAAAAAGTGAAAAAAAGTGAAGCGCTATGGATACTTTCTGGATACACTGTACCTCCAGTCTGCCCTGTCCAAAATTCCACCACAAATAAGAATCAAAATAAAATAGCTTTCAAATAAGGTATATATTAATGCACAGATAAAATGTGTACATAAAGTTTATTTGACATCATTTTCATAATGTGACCACTGGCTTTATCAGTTTAACAGAGTGAAAGTCACATCAATCTCAACATATTGATTTATTACGATGAAAGCAATTAGAACGTCAGTGAATCGCTGCAAGTCTCTGAGCTTCAGTTGGTGGCTCCTCTGTCTTTGACAAGTTTATTAAGCACACTGGTCTGTTTTAACACCTTGAGGTTTGAGATATCTTCAGCTATTACAGGAACTTCAGAGCTGTGATTTGGACCCTCTGATTCGCTCTCGCTGTCCGACAGAGCTGTAAGAAGAGCGTCGTTCTCGTACGTAGGAAAGTAGTATCTGAAAACATAAGTCAATACAATTTTTTCATTTTCATTGTATAATAGCCGGTTCTCCTTCTGAAATCCTAAGCCAATTAAAAGGGATAGTTCACCCCAAAATGAATTTATTTAACTAGTAGACTAAGGCCCCATTTACACTAGTACGTTTTAGTTTTAAAACAGCATTTTAGAATGAAAACGATCAGTGTCCACACTAGCGTTTCACTCAGCGTTTCTGAATAGCTCTCTGTCTACACTAAAACGGTGAAAATGCACATCACGTGACCACACACACACTCTCTGGCATGCACTACAGTGCAGCGTGCTTTGAGCGCATACCCATATGAGAGCTGTGCACGTCGGACTGTTCATCACGGATCTCCTGCTGGATCTAATCTCACTATATTTGTTAAACGTGATATTTAATTCATCTTGTTGTCTATATCTAACTACATATTCTCCGACTTTGGTCTTTTGAATCTATTACATGTTCTCAGGTAATGTGTTTTTCTGAGCGCAAAGATGAAGACAAAGTTAGGTTAATATCTTGCCTTTATTTTCTTTATTGTATAAACGTATTGTGCATTATACTTTTATAATGGTCATTATTAATTATTAAAACTGATATTTTATGAAAGAGAGGGTGTTTTGTATTTTCAATGAAAATGAAAGGAGGCAGTAATGTTAGGCTCCGTTTTGTTATAAATATGCATGAAGATGGCGCTCATATTATGCAGTCACCTGACGCCAACATTTTGATGTCTGTTAATTTGCTAATAATATCAAAATGAAAATAGGCAGTTCCTCACATCATGTTTTCATTTTATTGTTAAGATAGAAACAGCATAGCCAGGGTGATGTGAATGACTTTATAAAGTACACACTCGGGAGTTTGTTTTCCTTATCAATTTGTGAAGTCTGAACTTACAAGGAGAGGATGCAGGACTGAACTGTGTGTAGGCTTCTTAATATTGAGCAAAAGCCCCAATCAGAGAGGCGAATGTCTGCAGCCCCGCCTCCGTTTTCAGATGTCACCGTTTTCCCCCCATCCACACTGAGACGGAGCAGCAGCGTTTTAGAATGAAAACAGCCTGTCCAGCGTTTCCAAAACTCCGGCGTAGTGTGGACGCATGGCATAACCGTAGCAAAACTTATGCGTTTTAAAACTAAAATGTATTAGGGTAAACGGGGCCTAAGGAACAGCTTTTTCCCCAGAGCTGTGTCCCTTTTGAACTCTGCCCCTCTCTGACTCTTTGCTCCCCTAATACACCCCCCACTCTCCTCATAACTCAGACTCCTCATAATCCCTGCACTATTTAACATTTGCACATTTAAAAATTGCACATATTCATTGCACTGATTCATTTATTTGAACTGTACACACCCACTGCACTTTTGTAATTATGTACACACCAACTGTACACATACATTTGTAATTATGTTTATCTATCTGCACACTTCTGATTATTAATAGCAACCTGTACATATATACATCTATTGTAAATCTCTGTTCAAAGCTAATACAACCTGTATATAATGTTCACAGTACATCAATTTGTAAATATCACCATAGTTTACCATAGTTAGTATCACCATAACTGCACTTTATTACTTATACCTGTATACTGCACTTGCTGCTATTGCACTCCTGGTTAGACCTAAACTGCATTCCGTTTCCTTGTACTTGTACATGTGTAATGACAATAAAGTTGAATCTAATCTAATCTAATTTGTTCAGCTTAACACAAAGGAAGATATTTGGAAGAATGTCAGTACCGAACAGATCTTGCCACCCTCTTCCAAATATCTTTCGTTGTGTTAAGCAGAACAAATAAATGTTTGCAGGATTGGAACAACCAGAGGATGAGTAAACAATGACTGACTTTTCATTTTGGGGTGAACTATCCCTTTAAAATGTAAAAACTCACGTTTTTTTCAAGCTGAACAAGTCGAAATGAAACCAAAATGACAATAAGGAACTTGATTTTGTGCAACAGAAACTGTTTAAATTGAACAGATATGGCTTTTAATGAAACTGCCTCAACCAACCAAATATATAATATACCAACGATGATATCAAAAAATAACAAAAATCTAAATTTAGGGGTTCAAGCACGTACTACTACTATTATTACTGTTATTATTATTATTATAATACCATATTATTATACGCAGTGACGCGGTAGGTAGTGCTGTCACCTCACAGCAAGAAGATCGCTTTTTAGTGCCTCGGCTGGGTCAGTTGGCGTTTCTGTGTGGAGTTTGCATGTTCTCCCTGCGTTCACGTGGGTTTCCTCCGGGTGCTCCGGTTTCCCCCACAGTCCAAAGACATGCAGTACAGGTGAATTGGGTAGGCTAAATTGTCCCTAGTGTATGAGTGTGAATGAGTGTGTGTGAATGTTTCCCAGAGTTGGGTTACGGCTGGAAGGGCATCCGCTGCGTAAAAACGTGCTGGATAAGTTGGCGGTTTATTCCGCTGTGGCGACCCCGGATTAATTAAGGGACTAAGCCGAAAAGAAAATAAATGAATTAATGAATTTTACCATAAAAAGTAAAAGGTTACTACGATGATCAAAAACATGAAAACGTTTATACAGTAGTTTATTGTAAACATTTTTTTTAACCCTTGTGTCTAAATGGAAAAAATAAAAATAGCCCCAATTTCACTTTTGAAATGTTACATAAAAAAAAAAAAAAAACTATATTTGTGAACTGGTCTTAGATTTTTCATCTAATCGGAACTGAACCAGTGCAGAAATTTTTGGTAAGACATTTAAAACATCGCCCACTAGGGGGCAATATTTAAAGACATTTTTTTACGAGCATAAACATTTTCGGATTCATATCAAATGTCAGATCTGCTTTCAGTTAAAAAGTTTGTTAAATATTAAGGCTCGTACACACCGGGACGCTTTTCGTTTGCGTTTATCGTCAGCGTTTTCAAAGACGTTTTTCCGGATTCAAACCCAAACGATTTTCGCAGGCGTCGAGCAGAAAAGTATGCAAAATCACTCCTTGACGTTAGATGGTGCTACACAACTTTAAGCTCCTGACACCCGCTTGTAACACAGAGAAAGAAGACAAAGTTGACACGCTTGTTGTTATGGATGGTTCAAGTAGCAGCTTCAGCTCTAGCGATAAAGAAATGATTATGGTTCACGAGTGCAATAAGCAACTCCACGTTCATCACGCCTCTGGGCATCTTCTTTAATGTACACTCGCATTGACAGTGTTACACTTGAGTGCCTCCAAGTGCTGTTTACTGTAACTTCAGCAGCTCCGTACACGTGAACAAAAGTGCCAATCTGATTGGTGGAAAGGTCGTTTTTTTTTTTAAATTACGCTTTTGCACCTGGCATTTTGCGTGTTGGTGTGCACGATCACATTGACGCCCTTTATTTAGTCACGAGGCGTTAAACATCAACGGAAAAAACGCGAGCAAAAAAGTCTCTGTGTGCACGGGCCTTTAGGCATTAAAAAAAGCTACCTCTGCAGACCAGGATTTTCACTCATTCATTATACAATCCTCGGGACTGAATGGATCTATAATTAGCAAAAACACATTTCGATTTAAGACAGCAATGATAGGTCATTTTCAAAATGGGGTTGTCCAAATATATTAAAAGATTTGATTAGCAACGATTACCATCAACTCCAACATTAGGCACATCGGTTTAGCTGTGCCTTTACTGAATGAGCAGCACTGTGCTACGTCCCAAAAATTACACTATTGTGTCTTTCTTTTCTCTTTCATTCTTTTATAACCTGTTTTAACACATTTTAATCTGTTTTTAATCATTTTTCTTATTTGTTTTATTTACTGACACACTTGTCTCTTTTATTCCTGTTTATGTAAAGCACTTTGAATTGCCACTATGTATGAAATGTGCTGCTACTGTATATAAATAAGCTTGCCTTGCCTTGCCAACATACTTGATTCTATAGAAGTCTGAAATTTTTAAAAAGATCAGCCAGCAGGTGGCGCTTTAACCTGTTGAAAAATGTTGTTTTTCTATGGCAATTCACCTAAAATGGCATTTTTCATCACAGTTTGAAATGATTATACACCGCAAAAAATGATTTTCTTACTTAAGTTTTTCGTCTTGTTTCTAGTCCAAATATCTAAAAATTCTTAAATCAAGAAGAATTTTCTAGACAAGCAAAACATATTGTCTTGTTTTTAGAAATAATATATCAATATTAAGTGAGTTTTTCCTTAAAACAAGCAAAATAATCTGCCGATGGGGTAAGCAAAATACTCTTGTTTTTCCTTTTGACATAAGATTATTTTGCTTACCCCATTGGCAGATTATTTTGCTTGTTTTAAGGAAAAACTCACTTAATATCGGCATATTAGTTCCTAAAAAGAGACACCATGTTTTGCTTGTCTAGAAAAGAATTTTTATATATTTGGACTAGAAACAAGACAAAAAATCTAAGTAAGAAAATCATTTTTTGGCAGTGTAGGATAAGAAATGATAAAAACTATATCTTTCCATGCCTGAACTTAAGTGTGTGAACCACAATAATTGCTGCTTGCGGCTAAATTCATATTTCTTACAATTGTACCCATCCAAATGAAAACGCAATTAAACAAATAAAGGCAATTAAAAGATGTAACACTTACTGCGGTTGATCCCAGTGTGAGACCCCGGGTAACTGCATCACATGAGCAGCGCTAACCAGATGTTGAACTAGTTCCTCTTTGCTTTCAAACTTCTCCTGACAGCAGTAGCAGCGGCACTGGTGAAGCTCACGACGGATGTAATTCACTAGTTTGACCTGCTGGTAAAACTTGAGGCCTGGACAAACAACAGAAATCAGATTAAAAATATATATATACAGTATTGTTCTCAAAAGCAAGCAAGAATTTGTTGGTTTTGCAATTATACTCACTTAAATCCATTTTGAGTTTGTGCAGATCAAATTCATGAGTTTCCTAGAAGCACAAAATCGTGTTATTAGTATTTACACAGTTTTACATCCAAAGTGGCGAATTTAACATTTATAAAACTTTGTACAACTAAATTGTAAATAAATCTCAGTTTACATCTCATGTGTTCAAAAGAATGAAACTGCTACTTAATAATAATACAAATAATAATAACAATAATAAAAATCCATAATAGGCAAGGCAAGTTTATTTATATAGCAGCACATTTCATACACAGTGGCAATTCAAAGTGCTTTACATAAACAGGAATAAAGGTGACATGTAATAAAAATGATTAAAAACTAATGAAAACAAATTAAAATGTGTTAAAACATTTTAAAAGAATGAAAAAAGAAAGACACAATAGTGTGGTCTGTGGAATGTAGCACAGTGCTCATTCAGTAAAGGCACAGCTAAACAGATGTGTTTTCAGTCTTGATTTGAATGTGCCTAATGTTGGAGCACATCTGATCATTTCTGGAAGCTGATTTCAACAGTGGGGGGCGTAGTAGCTGAGGGCGGACTTACCCTGCTTTGACTGAACTCTTGGAATTTCTAGTTTATTTGATCCTAAAGATCTGAGTGATCTATAAGGTTTGTGTTCAGTGAACATATTTGTAATGTATTGAGGTCTTAGGCCATTTGATGATTTATAGACCAGTAATAATGCTTTAAAATCTATTCTGAGTGTAACTGGGAGCCAGTGTAAAGACCTGAGGACAGGCGTAATGTGCTCTGATTTTGTGATTCTGGTCAGAATCCTGGCAGAAGGGTTCTGGATGAGCTGCAACTGTCTGACTGTTTTTTTAGGAAAGAGTCCATAACAGTAATCCACCCTGCTGCTGATAAAAGCATGAACAAGTTTCTCTTAGTCCTCACTGGAAAGAAAGCATCTAATTCTTGCAATGTTTTTGAGATGATAGTATGCTGATTGAGTTACTGGTTTGACATGACTACTGAAACTCGTATCTGACTCCAGAATAACACCAAGATTCTTCATCTTATTTTATTTTTTTGTTGTTTAATCCCTAGAGCCAAGGTACGCATTTACCTTGAGAACCTCATCTCTGTTCTCAAATGCAATGACTTTAGTTTTCTCTGTTTAACTGAAGAAACTTTTGACACATCCAATTGTTCATTTCATCAATTCATTAGCAGAGGGTGTCAATGGGGCTACAAGTTGCTGCAACCATGGAAACCACTGTAGCTCTTCTGCCATAAAAATGACATGCATTTTTTAAAGCATATTTTAGTAGCTGGATTTCCATCCAAATGTGAAGCAAATCTTTCCAAAGTTTGCAAAAAACAAACCAAAAAAAATAATTAAAATTAATATAATTAAAAACCAAAGAATATAAGTTTTCAGTTATATGTAAATTATTGTTTATTTGAAACTGGATAATATTAATTTATATTCCCACATATCTAT
>CAIGQZ010033231.1:132960-143326 GCA_903798205.1 Danio tinwini
ATACATACATACATACATACATACATACATACATACATACATACATACATACATACATACATACATATTCACAAAAAATTAAATAAAAGGAAGTTTCCATTTTTATTTTTGTAAACAGTAACAAGACTGATCCAGTGACAAAACAGTTGCTATACACAACTATTTAAACTATAATCACAATTTTAAGCACAGGTCATATAACTTTATTTCTACTTGTAATTTTTGGGGAAATTGTAATTTTTGCAAACCTATTACTAAAATGTTATGTCCATATACAGTCATAAATATTTTCATTATATATAAATATTATATCCTTCTTTTAATGGGTTCAAGTTTTATTAGTAGTATGATTTCTTTTTTGTCTTTTTTGTCTTAGATTAAGCTACATTTTTGTAACATGCAAAATGTGGGATATTAAAACAATGTTTAATACTACGTTTGGATATTAAATTCAGTTATTCAATTTACAGCCTTTACAACTGTGAAATGAATAGAATATGTTGTAATGGCACCACAATTCTGTGATTTAGACACACACATCTAATGAATAAACAAATTTATATAGATTTTAATATCAGAGTACAAAGGGACAAACCCAATTAGGGACTCTATACATAAATTCATGTTATGTAAAGTTTGTTGAGAGCAAAAACTAAGCATCAACTAACAAACATTTAAGACATTTTCAATCTTTGACTCAAATGTGTCTTACCAACAGGACCTTCAGAATTGGTCTTGATAACACTGCAATAGTCTGTGATGGGCTGTTCTGTAAACCGTTTCTTCCAGTATGACATGTACCTGCAGCAAAACAATTTTTGTGTTAAGGTTAAAGTTTATGACCTTGCATAGAATATTTCTTGCATGATCTAGGTTACAAATCATGTCAAGCCTCACTGTGATAAGTCTGCGATGAGTTTAACATCAGCGATAACTAGTTTGTGCTCCAACACCATGTGCTTGAGAAGTTGGTCTTTTTCAGAAGCAGGAAACAAGTCAGGACACAGAGCACAGGTCATCGGAAGTCCATCGCTGGAGGAGGCAAGACAAACCCCATCGCTGAGATTCTCAGGAAAACAAAGCGGCTCTAGTATACAATCCTGTTTACCTAAAAATGAGAGAAAACACATATTAAAAAAACAGTTTGACCAAAAATGTAAATTTGCTTTTTAAATGGGCATGGAATGGAATTTGTAACTTTACTTTTTTCCTTACTGTGATGTATATACAGTACTAGTGCTGGGCAATGATACATTTTTATAAATTGCCATTAATTATGTGATCTGTCTGTGATTAACGCATTCTCATACACAAAATTCAATAATTAGTTTAAAAATAGTATTTTGCTAATTTTTATTTTAATGGTATTAGAAAAAAAGTGCAATAACACTTTAAAATCTTGAGCTGTTTTTTAAAGAAATATTCCCTTAACTTGTTCACAGTTAAAATATCTTGTAAATCTTAACTTAAACATTAATGTAAATCAAATAGAAAATCTAAAACCAAAGCTATTTGCCACTACCAGGGGATTTAAGGATAATTAAGTAATCATTACATAAGTGGTTCTCAGTTCCTGTCCTTGCACCACACTGTTCTCAGATAATAAGCCCGATAGATTTCGAATTTTATGCATGAACGGTGTTCTGAATCCCTACTAACCTGAGAACAGGAAATATTTACTTCACTTCAAAACATTTATTCACAGATTTTCGCAGTGTATGTATTAAAATATTCTGCGTTAGGGCTGCACAATATATCGGTTCAGCATTAATATCGCAATGTCTGTGTCCGCAAGTCACATTGCAGGATATGCAATGTTAAATTGTGGTCAATCAACAATTAAGAATAGATAAGATTTGTGCAACATATGACAAACAGTTATTGCAACAAAGTGTTTATAGCGCTTCACTTTTTCCACATTTTTTATGTTACAGCCTTATTCCAAAATGGATAAAATTCATTTATTTCCTCAAAATTCTACACACAATACCCTATAATGACCGTGTGAAAAAAGAGTTTTTGAAATTGTTGCAAATTTATTAAAAATAAAACACCTAAAAAAAAAAAAAAAAAGCACACGTACATAATAGGTTTGGGCAATGTCAACCAATTTGGCATTGTACAATGTCTAATGTGAAATATTGCAATGGACGATGACATCGTCGTCATAGGCAGAACTGAATTATTCATTTATGAATAATTAATACATTTTTAATGAATTTATTATTTGTAGCCTATTGTTTCAACTACCTGACCCGCATTAGTCTTTGTTTTGCCCATAACCAAATCATAAATGAATAAAGATAAGTTACACACAAATTACCACCTGTCAATCACTTTTTTCATGGGGCATGAATAGGCAGAGTGATCTGTGCCATTATAATGGCGTCGACAAACTTGGTTGGTAAAAAAAAAAAGGTGGACAACCAACAGGAACCAACCAACACTATCTAAGGTTTTCGCTAAAATTACTTTTTTGTTAAAGTACAAGAGTGAAAACAAAATATTAAAGCAGTGTACTGATGCTGTGACACATTACCTGATAGATTCAAAAGGCCGACGAGTGGTTAGATAGAGCCAAGATTAATTAAATATCACGTTTAACAACTATAGTAAGACGCAATCCAGCGATACATCCTTGATAACTGTCTGACGTCAAGGTTACAGAAAAATTTCTGCTGCTCTAAAAGTTCCAATGAGCACAGTGGCCTCCATCATCCGTAAGTGGAAGATGTATCGAAACCACCAGGGTTCTTCCTAGAGCTGGCCAACCATCTAAGCTGAGTGATCAGGGGAGAAGGGCCTTAGTCAGGGAGGGGATCAATAACCCTATGATCACTCTGTCTGAGCTCCAGCGTTCTTCTGTGGAGAGAGGAGAACCTTACAGAAGGACAACCATCTGTGCAGCAATCCACCAATTAGGCCTGTATGGTAGAGTGGCCAGACAGAAGCCACTCCACGCCTGGACTCTCAGACCATAAGAAACAAAATTCTCTGTTCTAATGAGACTAAAATTGAACCCTTTGGAGTGAATGATAGATGTTAAATTTGGAGAAAACCACGCACCACACAATACCAGACTAATACCATCACAGTGAAGCATGGTGGTGGCAGCATCATGCTGTAGAGATGTTTTCCAGCAGCAGGAACTGGAAGAGTAGTCAGGATAGAGGGAAAGATGAATGCAGCAATGTACAGAGACATCCGGAATGAAAACCTGCTTCAGAGTGCTCTTGACCTCAGACTGGGGCGATGGTTCATCTTCCAGCAAGACAATGACCCAAAGCACACCGCCAAAATACCAATGGTGTGGCTTCACAACAACAAAGGTGAATGTCCTTGAGTGGCCCAGCCAGAGCCCAGACCTAAATCTTATTAAACATCCCTGGAGAGATCTGGAAACTGCTGTACACTGTCGCTTCCCATCTAACCTAACAGAGCTTGTGAATACTTATATACATTTGATTTTTCAGGTTTTTTATTTTTAATAAATTTGCAACAATTTCAAAAACTTTTTTTCACATTGTCATTATGGGGTATTGTGTGTAACATAAGGCTGTAACATAAAAAACATGGAAAAAGTGAAGCGCTAAGAATACTTTGCAGATGCACTATATAACCATAACAAAGTGAAACTTTTGTATGCGTTATAAATAGGGATGGGTATCGTTAAGTTTTTAATGGTATTACTACTTTTATAGATACCACTTAATGGTTCGGTACTTCAACGGTTCTCTTATCAGTAATTTTTATAGTGTTTTTTTTATGAAAACAAAAACAAAAAACAGATTGAACAGAATTAACAACACTATTTTATTATTAAGTGTTTATTGTAAAATAAAATGAAACCAATAATTGTAAAACAAATAAATATTTTTTTTTCCTGTAAAAGAATGAGATTTGACGGAAAATGACTCAGTTTTTTACCATTCGTCTGGAGAAAAATCAACATGTTTGACTTTTCTGGCAGAAGTCGGGATCTTTCTTGGTTTATTGTGCTCCCTGCAGTTGAAAATACCCTTTTTAAGTTGCAAAATGCAGTTAAATGAGATAATGAATTTTCATTAAAGCATTCACATAAATGAGTTAACGGTGTTTTGGAAGTTAACTGTGTTTTTAATACAGCTTTTGAGCATCTTGCAATGTAAAAATAAGCAGTTTTTTTTAAATAATTTCTTAAGCAAAGTTTATTATTAGGCTATTCATAGGCTATATTTGTAAATACAGCTGATGTAAAAGCATTTTTAATGTTTAAAATTTATTTAGGCTACTGCAGTAAAAATACTGTTTTCATAGTAATCAAATGTGTGTGTTTAACTATTAATGTTATACTAATTTTGGTGATTGACTGCTGGCATAAAGATGTCGATGATGTAACGTTACTGTTAGTAGCTAGGCAGTCAAAAACTTTTCAGTAGTTTTCATTGCAGTTAATGCACTTTTAAAAGATACTTTCACTTAGCCAGATTGCTTGCGTTTCCGCTTATACAAGAAAACAACTTGTTGCTTTTGTTGCAACGGGCATTGTCGCTGTCCACTCGGGAAATACAACTCATTTGGTTCTCTCCGCAAGCTTACGAGCTGTGTGCGTGCAAGTCTTTGTCGCAAGCTATGTGTGTGCGCTTAGCGCGAGCCTCCGCTGAGTGTGCGCGCACAGCCGAGAACTGTGAAGACGTTTATACTTGATGCACCCGCCAGAAGCGCAAGCATTTCTCATGAGATTGCCAACTGTGCAGACGAATATCAAATATCACTAATTAGAAAAGGTTGGTCAGTAAAATTATGCTACTGTAAGTAATGTTTATACAGCAATAATTTTCCAGAACCAAAAGCAGAATTATTAACTTTTATAATGTAGCACCAATACCGATAAAGTACAGAGTTTCGGTACCCATGCCTAGTTATAAAGGCATGTAAAAAAAGTGCAGAGCTTCCAGGCACAATAACGTAAAACATTTGTAACTTTAATGAAGAAAGATTTTTTTACTGATTTATTAATAAAATAAAGACTATACAGTGTTTTCTTACAATGCATTATTACATTTCTGTATTTGAATACTGAATTAAACATGATTCACACCTTACAAAGTCAACCCAACCAATCTAAATGAATGATTGTTTCTTTTTTCACAGAACTATTCAAGCCCTCTGGTGAAATTGCATTGATATTGCAATATATATTGCAGACAAACAAAATATTGCAATGTCAGGTTTTTTCAATATCGTGCAGCCCTATTCTGCGTTCACATCAAAAGCAAAATAAAGTATTTCACATACTTTACATCAAGAGATTACATACAAAATAAGTGCAAATGCAGAAATCCATGCATAAAGCTGCAAACTTTATCTGTTATTTGTTCATTCCAAAAATTGGTGGAATGCCATGGAAGTGTGTGTGTGCGTGACATTTATTTTCTTAAATATTTTCAGGCGATCATTTAAAAAAACAACAACTATAATATTAATAACCCTGACAATTTTGGTCACTATAATCATGATATGAAATGTTCATAACATTACATCTCTAGTCCCTATAGCACTTTCATTACAATATGATCGACAGATTTTTTGATTTTTAAATGACTGAAGCTGCTGTATTCATAATAGGTCATTAATTCAATTCACTGCACTGCAGTGAGTGCGAAACCCTCATCTCATACATCCCACAGCCTCCAAGATGTCCAACATTCACACAAACAAGTAGCTGATTCACACAAAATGACGGGGTGACTCATGTAAACAGCAGGCTATCCACTAAAAACCTGGATGTGTGTACATTACTACTAAGTGCACTTCATGTGGTCTTGCAGTGACAGATTAAAGGTCATCTATTAGATGATTTATACATAAAAAACTGTCTTTGCACTCTAACCACTCACACTGAGGGCTGGGGAACACACACACCACACACACTACACGCACACACGCACACACACACACACACGCGCACACACACACACACACACGCGCACACACATACGCGCACACACACACACACACACACGCGCGCGCACACGCGCACGCACGCACGCACGCACACACGCACGCACGCACACAACCACACACAACCACACACAACACAACCACACACACTTCTTTTTTTTCAGACTTATCTAGTATAAAATGGTTTAACCAGTCAAGCTGTTCGTTTGGTAGTTACACAAGGTTTTTTGACTATTTTTCGCTCTGGAAGACCAGGGGGGTATTCCAGAAAGCAGGTTATGTGACATACCCGGGCAAATTTGAGGGTAAGTAAGTGGATAACCTCAGCTTTCGGTTCCAAAATTGGAGGTAACTTCTGGGGTATGTTAAGTAGCCATAGCAACTTACTCTCTGAAGATAACCTGCTCCGGAGCAGATTATGTTCCAGAGTTTATCTGTTTCAGAGAGTTTACTGAGCATTGCGGGCTCTTGATGAGAATTTTTAAGGATGTAGAAGCACAGATATACAAGTTTTTTTATTGTGAGAGGATTATTAGTGCATAGGTTTTTTTCATATCCAAATTAATATTTTAATGAGCATTGTCGTTTTTCAAGAGTCAATAATGTATTTAACAAACCTTTTGAAATCAAAAATGACAAATCGCGGGTCTGCACTTACCATGGTTAACATAGGCTACCACGCAATGCATCAGGGTATTTTACTGTACAATGCGGCAATAGCCTAGTGTGTAGAATATCTGTACAGTATGCCTGGCACTGAACGGTTTTATACACTTTTGTACAGTTCCTCGTCCATAAACCACTGCGTATCATTACAGAAAGGTTTCAGAGTGCAGCAATAGCGTAGTGGTCAGTGCCCACACTGCACTACAAGAGTGCTCACAACGAAGCGAGTTTGAATCTCGGGGATAGATTTTTTTCTCTCTTCCTCTCTCTCTCTGCACCCTTTACATTTTTCTGCAGCTTATATATAATATTATAAGATGTGGCAGCTTTGTATATTGTAGGAAAATATATCCATATTTAAAGAGGTAGTCATTCATATGTATACATCTATTCACACTGCACACACACTAATACATATTTTTAATATAATTTTTTCAGGGTTTCCAAATGCTATCGAGTGCATTAATTGCAGCCTCTTTTAAAGCTCCATCAGTCAATAAAGGACACTGATAATAGGAAACATTTTTAATATTAACAACACATTTTCTGTCCTTAATCTGTTGGTGTTACAGCTATTAAGCTCATTACTGCTTCCACTAACTATAGCTCATATGTGATTACCCCACCTCATCACTAGGTTGAGGCTAAATATCCAGGGTCTGTACTAGGGTTGTGATGATGATGAAATTTCCCCACCGGTTAATCGACATGTGACAACACCGGTAATACCGGTATCACCGTGGGGGTGGGCTTTACTCTTTTCTTTCTGCTTTTAAATATCTTATAAATGCGTGCGTATTATACTTTCACTTTTTTTTTCTATCTATAGGTTACTGAAGAATAAACCGAATATGAAATATGATCATTGCATAATGATCAAAGCTAAACAAGCTAGCACTCAATTTATATATAAACTATTAAAAAAAAAAGAAATGATAAGTAATGGAACATTATGTAAAAAATCTACTACAGGCTAAATAAAAGTGCCTCATCAGAGCTGAACATCACTGTGCGGTCACCGAGCGTGTGTCATTTTACAGCTTCTGTAAAGATCAGACAGTCTTTACAGATCACACAATCTCAAAAAACACCATGTTAATGTATAAATATTTTGATAAGTATTGTTAATGGAATATTTATAACAACATGATCTTGCTTTTCGTTATATTGATGCCTATTGAAGCTCTTACGTGCGTGCACTCTCTCTCTTTATCAGCGGCAGTTGACGGCCCCACACACTACACAGCATACAGTGGCAAGACGACAAGTGCTCCACGGGACCAGTTGTATTTTTTGATTTGCGTGTTGTTCCTTTTTTAAAATGCCTTTTATTTTTAAAATCTCTCAAGTCAATATTGGCTATCGGGTAACATACTCTCCCTCAGAGATATTGGAGTTCAGTAACGTGGTGCGCAGTAGCTATGACTTTTGGCCAACACCTCTCTGTAAGTTTACACATTGCATAGATAGACTATAGGCCTACAGCTCTGGTGTGTTATGAATTGCGTGTTTTAAATGACAGCGACACATGCTACATTTTGTTTTTATTGTAAAATATACATTATAACTCAGTACACAGTAAAATAGAATTTTTTTTGAATGGCTTGCCTATTGGCAGCGTATATAATCGTTAAGCTTAAATAGGCTAAGCATATTTTCATTAATATTAAAACACATGAATACAAACTAGCCACCCTTTGATTTTTTTCGTTTTCATATATTTTTATAACAAAAAATGCAATGAATTGTTTATTTTGGTTTTCATTTTATTATAATTAATATAATTATTAGGCGACTTGACTTGTGTGGCGTCTATCGATGGATGACAGCGAGAGAGAGATGAGATCAGACCTCAGTTTCGATGTGTGGCCGCACGTCACATTTACTTTACTGCAAGTTTTTAATATTGGCTCATCTAAATTAACTTTTCATTCGATTAAAAGCCGAAATATTGCCAGACAGACAAAGCAACTTTCGTTTTTTTGAAGACAGAGACATCAGTTACGACACGCACACACACACACAGGATACACTCTTGTCGGCCTTTTCATTATTGATTTTTTTTAACATTAAACTCATAATATTCAAGTGCACAAAAGAACAGATGAACTTCGGAAAAAGTGATCACTGCGGTTGCCGCGAATTTTCAGGGAGTCTTCATTATGGCACACATTCCAACAGGATACATTTGATTTACACAATGTATTTTTTTTATTTTATTTACTATATTTCTATTATACAGTAATTACTGGGTACTACATTGGTAACTTGCTGGAGGACAGAGGATACCCCTTTTTGTATATGATGACACCCTACCCTGCACTCAGCCTGACCCAGAGGAACCCTCAGTGACCCAAGCAGACCAATAAAATGGAAGAGTTCTAAGAGAAATGATTTGTCAAATTAATTAAATAGTTTGGTCTGAAGCACTGTTCATTTCAGAAGGATAACAATTTCTGTAAGCTTTATATGGTCAATACACATTATTGTGGCCTTAATAAATTAATGGCAGGACAATTAAATGAATGAATGGTTACACAACATATTTAAAAAGGATGTTAAAGTTAGCCTACATTTAATTTTTAATTACAATAAAGGAAGGGTGGCATGTGCATTTATTAAACTAATGAATTTTCTCTTGTAATTTTTTTTTATCTATTTATTATCTTATATTTATTTCCTTCGTTGATGCAGCTGTGTATTGCTTTTTCTTTATAATTGGCCTTAATTCCTCGTACATCAGCATTAAAACCCCAAACTCTGCCTCTGTAAAGTGTGTTGGTCTTTTTTTCTCACCTTGACTTTCTATGGTGACTCATGAATTCTGCGATCTACTGAAAATGCCTTTAGGTATGCTCCGTGCGCGCGCATTAACCCGCGGTTATCTTCAGGAGGTTGATTTAACTAACTCTCATCAGCTGTTTTGGAACCGATATACGGTAAGCAGGTTTTGGGTTAATCAACTGAGAGTTCAGGGTTTAGCAGATGGTAAGTTAACCCAGCTTTCTGGAATTCCCCCCAGGTACAGTAGATTGGACGAAGACATGGTCAAAGAGAGATTATTTTTTAAATAATCAAAAAAATTTTTATATAATACAGATTTGTTTTCCCCCAATAAATAAAAAATGTGTCCTGTTTAATGTTAAAAGATATTTACTGTACATTTCTGCCAGAATTTACAGAAGACACTTACTAAAATGTCATTCAGTGTAAAAAAAATGGCTAAATACCATAAAATCTTGTCAAGCATACTTAGAACAAAGAGTAATTTGAAGAAATATTAAAAGGTTTTAAGGATCGCATTGCACCCTCCAACAATAAAAATTAATTGTTGCTTTAAATCTTTAATATACTTTGCCGCTATCCTACATTTTGCCCATTTGTCATTTATAATTACCTGAATATAACTACAGCAGTCAACATTCGAAATGAATCAAAAATGTTTTTCTAAATTGTCCTAGGACAAGAATGATAGTTGTTCAATAGTTTTAGGACAATTTTGATGAAAGGTGATGATCCACTTCAAATGTTGACTACTGTTAATTATTAAGACCACTTATTTGTTTACATATTTTAATAAGCACAGTTTAGAAGTATGCTGCTTAAGTTTTACATGCCTATATGTTCTTCTGATTGACGACAGAACACCATGCATATTTTGACATTGTTCTTTTATTAAAGATATTTAAATAAAGTTGACATTTTACTTATGTGTGTGTGTGTGTGTGTGTGTGTGTGTGTGTGTGTGTGTGTGTGT
>CAIGQZ010033231.1:170626-191279 GCA_903798205.1 Danio tinwini
ATATTATATTATATTATATTATATTATATTATATTATATTATATTATGTTTTTGTGTTGTTTGGCTATCAAGTCAATGTTCTATTTGATAACAATAATACATTTGGTTATAGCATATATTTATAAACATCGCAGTTGTATATTATATTATATTATATTATATTATATTATATTATATCATTATATTATATCATTACATTCTATTATATCGTTATATTATATTATATCATTATATTATATTATATCATTATATTATATTATATTATATTATATTATATTATATTATATTATATTATATTATATTATATTATATTATGTTTTTGTGTTGTTTGGCTATCAAGTCAATGTTCTGTTTTAAAACAATAATACATTTGGTTATAGCATATATTTATAAACACTGCAGTTGTATAAAGTACATTTAGTACATAATATTTTCTATTTATTTGATTATATACAGTATGAAAATGACACATTTTGTAACATAAATATTACATTTAAATTACTTTGATAATTATTTTGGTGTTATGGTTGATGACCAATAGTTAATTAATAATTAAACTCAACAGCATTATTACATTTTCAAATATTTTAAAATATTGACTTTAAATGATCATTAGAAGCTCATTTGAGTGTAAAAAAGTAAGTTTAATTAACAATGACAATACTGTCTGCTTAAAAAAAAATTTATAATATGGGCCAATAGTCAATTGGGTACCAATAATATCTGCAATATTAAACTGCAATTTTTCATGAAATGCACAGGCTACAAGGCTTTATGTGTACCTGAATTTGAATTGCAACACACTGTTCTTGCAGCTCGACGAGAGAAAATTATATCTGTGGGTAACATTTGATCACAGCAGAGAAAAAGCTTGTCAGCATAGCAACCAGAGTGATACAAGTAGCAACCGCCCAGTCCATTGTGACCTTTTTTTCCCAAACAAACCCATCTCATAAATGTGCAATGTGTGATATTCTTCATATCCACTGAGATTTAGAAGCCACAAATGCATAATATTGTCCAGTCGCAAGCAATTCATTAATGCCACCTTAACCTTTCCAAAACTCTTAGATGTTTAATAGCGGTCACATTTCTGCAGAAAGCAACTCATTTGAACCGTCCTGCATTCTGGTCATAGATCACAGCCTCAAAAATACGATTTGAAGTTCTGTGAATGAAATGGTAACTAACCATATGATTTTTTTTAGCTCACATTGCCAGTTTTGTGGTGAAAAATTCATCTGTGCATGTCATTAAAGGGTCACAAAACATCAAAACATCATTTTTTGAGCTGTTGACAGTCATATATGTGTCCCACACTGCTATAAACACTATTAGGACACATATATTTCACTAAAAAGTAAAAATTGGTTGATTTTGAGCAAATTCATTCTTTTGTGTCTCACGTGTGGAATACAATGCACGCAACAGAAATGCGTTTGTAAGGAACTTTTTTTTTTTACCCGAGAGCTTTTCGCATCTGGAAATGATGAAGTCTGGATTTGCCACTCGTCTCCTTTTAAAAAAGACACGGCTCCAGTGTGTATTGATTGTCCTGTCGCTACAGATTTGGTAAGTGTGTGTGATCAGATCAGTGTCCTTTGTTTGTTTATTCGTTCAAGTTAGTTCGTATCGTCAGCAGTGCTTTTTCAGTTTTTAAAGACATACTTTAGTCAAAATGATTTAGTTACTAAGTTTACAGTATGTTAATATCACTGCAATATTATAGTACAATATTATAGAGTGAAAGATCAACTGTAAATGCTGCTCTCCGAATGTAAACATGTAAATACTGCAATCAAACTATTACCGTCGTGTAGGATTTTCAGCGCATTTTGGAGAGGGGTCTGGCTGCAGACTTAGTGCAGTGCAATCTGGGCTGCATCCAATGCTTTTTAATGTGCTCACCTAACCCCACCCCTAACCCTTCTCGTTACAGTGACGTCACTCACTATATTGAGTGCATTGTGTCTGACATGGCATCACTGAGTGATGCAATCACAGCTTGCATCATAAAGGCTGCATCCAGATACTATTGGCATTTTGTGACAGGATAGTCTATTCACACACGGCTTTCTGAAGCTACCTATCGAGTGCATCTGAGGATTTTTTCTCCCATTCGCCATGGGGTATCAAACATTTCATTAAAAATCCACTCTTCAGCAGTTCCTCACATACAATATGTTGTTTGTAATTGGGGGCATGCAGAAAATGTTACTGAATGAAAGTGAAAGTGCCAAACTGCAGTTAAAGTCGACAAATCAATAATTTGGCAAATAATTCGATAACTGATGTCCATGTAAACACAGTCACTGTCTTTCTCCCCTGCATCTCCCATTTGGAAACTCCCATTTTTATGCAAAATCTTCCCTCTTTCCCTCCCCCGACACTCTCACCTAAACAGAGCTGGACACACCCACTTTACTGACTTTTTTCAAGCTAGAGGTGTAAAAACCCTGCTGAGACAGGGGGGTTTTGTGGCCCTTTAAGAAAAAAATTGTTTGTAATAACTCTTCTAAAACGCCTTTCTCGATCTTTCTGAATGAAATGCCTACTTTACTACATCCATTCAGCAGAAACACTCGACATTCTCTCTTTTTACATGTCATCAGAGGAGGAAAGTCCTGCCCATTAGAGACAATCTCTCCCTCATTAGCATAGCCGGCCCGAGTAAGAAGCAGCCGCCCGGCATTAAAGTTTCGCTCTTTACTTGGTGAAGATATTGTCAGCGACTAATGCAGAGTTCAGACTGCATGATTTTCAAAGTAGTCGTGTCACAGATGTTTTCACACTGCATGACTATCTGGGTCAGCGTTCTGTGGTGCTGTGTTTACACTGTGGGATGGACCAATGACAGGAGTGTTCACATTGCATGACTTCAAAATAGAAAGAATCACCGACAACTTTGTCCAAAATATCCAACAACCAAACAAACGTGAGAAGTGACATGGAAACAACGCGAGGTCACGTAATATATTTTTCGTTATTAACTACATAATGTTAACAGAATGCTTTAGCTTTAGGAATTGTGTTGCTCACCTAGCTTTTGAGAGAATTAACAATCCTCAACTTTTTTTGCTCTCGACCTGATTGTGATATTGGTCAGATGACACGTCAAACAGACACGGGTGCTCCTGCCAAATTTACACTAGTTTTTTCTCCATTTATTGGGTCCAAGAAAACTGAAACATAGTTTAACATCTCCCTCAACCTCCTGCTGGCCTGCAGGTAGCCATAGTAGTGGATGCTGCACTCTCATTGGCTGTAGGTGATCACGGATATTATTTTCCATCAGAACACATTCACACGGCATTATTTGAATTGCAGACAGCTCCAGAAATTTTGCACGCCAAATATCTCATGGGCATCGGCGACTCATCTGCAATTCTCTCATATCGCATCCTTGATAGTTCATACTGTGTGATTGTCACTCACGTGACCGAGCACCAATTTGCCTGTGATTTCTCAAAACCGGTCGGATTTGAGTCAAAATCAGGGCTAAAATCATGCAGTCTGAACTCTGCATAAGAGGCATTAAAAATGTTGATTTTATGATTCACAAATGAACACTGGAGTCTTCTTAAGCCCCTTTCACAAAGTAATACCAGTAAATATCCGGAGAATTTCTGGAACGGCTTTACCGGTAAATTAAAAAAAGAGCTGTTCACACAGTCGAGAACAATTTGGAATATTTCCGCAAAATATCATTCACACATCCATTCCAAAATATCGGTATATTCTGACATCATTAACCAGAAATGACCTCTAAACGGCTGCGCTTGTATTTGTAAACTTAGAAGGGGTCAGGCTTTTATTTAAAGCTTTAACATTCATGCAGCTGCTTTTTCCCAGAAACATCCAAAGGCAGAAGCATGAACCGCAGCTAAATGTTTACACATTTGACTACATTACAAATTCTGTGGATGGATAAGTATTGTGAGCAACTTCGATGAAAAAGGCTGTTTAACTGTTACCCTTTTTAAAGAGAGCGGTAGCAATCAAAAAAGGAGCATGCAGATAGTTTATTGCTGAGAATTCCACACAGTAAGACAAATGCAATTATCATCATGATAATTTGTCAAATGTTGTTGAAACCGTATCGAAATAACCCTTGTACAACCAATCTTTGTAGAACAGCATGAAACACTGACTTAGTTTAGTAGTTAGTGAACCATTTACAGATTCATGCTAAATTTCATAGACATTTCGTCACCTTAGAATTATTCTATCTGGTTATAGGTTCTATCTGCGATCTGAATGATTTTGAAATATTGAGCTTCAAAGTTTTTGCATTCCATAGCAAACGATATGTGTGTAACTTTTTTTTAATTTATTTTTTATAAAATGTCTTTAAATGTAAACAACTTATAAAATAACATCCCATAATGTAAATAAGTTGTCATTTATAAGAATATGTCAATAACTCAATTTTGACAAAAATGACAGATAGAACCTTTTTTCTAAGGTAACGATTTATTAAACATTCATTTTGAGCATAAAAATCATCTTATGTATCATTCAAACACCAATGACAGCAACAGTTGTTAACATATTTTCGAATGAAACTATATACAGTATAACCAGTGATGTATATATCATTGCACAATTCTTAAAGCTGCAGACAATCAGATTTGCCTATTTGTCTCCAGGTTTGTTTGAAACCTGCTACTGCAATTAAAGTTCACCTGAACTGGAAGCTGTTATATATTTCAGTATGTTGCAGTATTGAGTAGGGGGTGGGGTTTTATTTTAGCTTTCCTTCTCTCGTCTTTCACTCACAGCAAACTAATACTTGAAGGGGCGTGGCTAAGCATATTTCACCCAAGCAGTCAAACTGACATTGTCAGAGAAAAACTGCCATTCAGAGTTTGGGTATGTGTGTTACAGTTACAGTACATTTAATTTTTTATTAAAGCTTAAACCTCTATTTGAACCTCAGCCACCACCAACGGGAGTGACAAAAGCTCAGTTGTATTAGGACGGACAAACCCATTTGAGCTGCGCTTGTGCTAAACGCTTTCCCACGGTCCTGCTGTCAGCGCTGTGGACACACACTGATGCTTGGCAGACGCACAGACCAGCCAGAGGCTCGTCTTGCATAACCCTTACCAGGTGCAAAGAGCCCTCCGGACCCATAGAACTCCATCCCTGTGACTCAATCGTGTGGCTGTGATTATTGTAACAGCCTGGGTTTTAAAATGAGTCAGGTTTGAGGCTTGTTAAAGCTGCAGTCTGTAAATTTTTGGGTAAATTTTTGTGCAGGTACAAAACCAGGCAGTGTACAAAACAATGTCCACACTTTAGCCTGGCTCACTACATTATGTTTATAATAATGATTTCTGATTTGAGTGGTAATGATTTTTGTGTGGGATATATGGGCAGGCTACTGTTTATCTTTGTATCATTACAACATGCCTGTATTCGTACAAAAGTTATTTTCTCACAGTAGCTGAAATAATTTCTCACTTAATCCACAAATATGTTAACAGTTGTTAACAGTTATCTCTTTAGGGTTTTTTTTGCCAATTTTTTGTAAAAAAGAATATGTTATCAGTTGTTAACAGTTATCACTTCAGGGTTTTTTTTGGCAATTTTTTGTAAAAAAAAATTTGTAGCAAATATTGTGTGAAAATTTATGCTAAAGCAACATTTTAGTGTAATCTTTCAATAATTTTATTGTTTATTAAATGTACAGTTTTAACAAAACACCTGCACTGCTTAAAGCTGTGCATCCTTGTGGGATTAAAATAATGATATTTTTTCTTATTTTTTTATTTTATCTAAGCCTGTATTCAAAATACTATTTAATGTGGAACTCTTATTTTGAAAACGGGAGAGACAGGGAGACTAACTGGAGCAGTTCTGTGAAGCAGGCAGCCATGAGTTTTATCTGCTCACTGCTCGTCAGATCACAAAATGCAGGATATACAGATTATAAATTTATTCATTACCACTCAAAAGAGGCATAAGGTTTGTTTAAATGTATATTTTGTTAATTTAACACATATGTTGTAAAGTTTGCCACATATGTTTGTATTGAGGGAACAGACACATGTAAAGTGCTCAAATTAGTGCTTAACTCATGTTCACGCTTCGTGACTTATTGCTCAGTTCTTACTGGGATTTTACTTAAATGAAATGATGTCAATAAATTCAAAACTCAGAGGGTGATATTAGTTCATGCCTGTGTGTGCATATATGTTAAAGCTTCAAAATACAACTTGTTTATCTGTTGGCCCCTTTTGTCAGGTATAAATTTTATTTTGCCTATATTTAATTCAAAACACAAGTCAGGAGCAAAATAGATTACTCTGGGGGTTTGAAGATAGTAAGAAATGGTTGATATTTTATCATTTGGAATATACCAATAAAAATTTGCCCACAATATAAAAAAAATTACTTTACTGTAATCAGTCTGTGAAATGATTTATTATGACAGTAATACAAGTGCCATATTTTTGCATGTTTGAGCCTGTTTACAAATACCAATTTACTGACATACTTTAACTCTAAATTCAGCTCATAACACCAGTCGAGTGTTTAAAGTAACTATTTTGGTGACCACACATTGTTTATTATCACAGAATGACGAAGAATCAGGCTATTTATAAGTGATAAAGACTAGGTCAATTAGCATAGCACTATAAATATACATGATTACAAAATACCCAGAATAACTTGAAGAACACAAATAATTCAGATATTTTCCACAAGAGTTTGTTTATTCTCTTCATGTTTGATCCGTTTATCTGTTTCTGTCATCTTTATCCTCATGCAGTGACATCTTTTTCAGTAATGTATATGTATTATACGTATAAGAGAGCGCCATCTAGTGTCCAGTATGTATGACCGAAATAACATTTCAACATATGATTGAGGTCCTGAACTCTGCCCACTTTTTAAGACCAGAGACCTAGACCGGGTTCATTACTTAGGATGAACGCCTATACCTCCCCCAACCCAAAATCCAACCACCACAATAGCATGGGCATTACCTTAGTCCACTACGTACTGGACCTGGTCCAGTACGTCGTCGTGATACAGACTGCAGCGAGGACATCTTGCACTTTTCTGCAAAGTTTATTACCTGATTCAGTGCATCTGCTTGTGTATTTAGTGCTTCAGTGTTTAAATATGGTTGAGCTCTGCGTGATAGTAAATATCCAGAAGCTGGGTTAAAGTATGTAAAATAGAAAATTTTTGAAAATGTATTTTTCTCTAAATAAACTGGACTTTTTTTGTCTGTGGATACATATAATTCATAGTCAAAATTAGCCCATCCCTATCACTTGCTCCTTCTAGCTAAAATAAACCTCTCCACCACTTAATTTGAAATTATTTAACAAAGCAGGTATTTTTGACCAATGAAGTATGATTGTTTTGCATGTCAAATCATGCTGGGTTGAACATTTACGTTTACATTGAGTCATTTAGTAGACGCTTTTGTCCAAAGCGACTTACAATTGAGGATATATTCAGCAATTGAACAAGAAGAGGCAATAAAAACAAGTAGTGCTAATTATACAGAGCAACTTGTTTGTCCTCAGAGAATTTAGTGCTAGAGGTTTTTTGTGCTTCTTATGCTGTAAGTGGTTTTGGTATTATTCACCAGGGTTCAGGTGGTCTTGGAAGAGATGTGTTTTTTTAGTTGTTGTTTGAAGATATTAGTGTATGCACCAGCGAGGAACATCAAAAAAGTGACTTATGGCCCATTTCCACTGAGTGGTACGGTACGGTACGGATCGATTCGGTACGCTTTTATGGTCTTTCCACTGTCAAAAGCGTACCGAACCGATCCGTACCGTACCACTTTTTCGGCACCCTTTCGAAAGGGTACCAAAGACGAGAAAGGGTACTAAAAGGTGGAGCTACACGCGCAGCTGAACACTGATTGGTTTACAGAGACACGTCACAATCTCGTGGAGCTAGCCAGAATTAAAACAATGGAGCCGCCATGTTTTTAAATGCACAGCCGAGACAACTATATGCATTATAACAACGATACATGGATGACCCGGGCTCAAAACAAACCTTGTCATTGTCTTGATGAACAGCCACAAAGCCAAGAATCTGCCGTGTCCTGTTGTTATTTTATGAGGCCGTCTAAAAGTCTAAAAGTGCGAGCGGTTTTTCGCTTTCTCCACGGAGTCCACGATCGCGTCAAGATTTGATATAACGAACTTCTTGAGCTGATGATAATAACGTGTGTGATTTAATGAAGCGTCTTCGACATCTGATCCATTCAGAAAGAAAAGGACAAAAGCGAGATTGAAGCGCGGAAAAAAGGAGAAGCCCGACAGGATTACAAGGATTCCTGACAGGAGCAAATAGTTTCAGCAACCTGAACAATCTGACATGTTTATCATCACATTTTGGACTATTATGAACTCGGAATGACGGAAATTCTCTCTAACAGAGGCTACATGTGCTGGTGAAGATTACAGACACAGATGAGAGGTTAGCTCTGACTGTTGGCTACTGTATATGTTGCGTGTTGTTTTTGAACTGAAATAAGGACTAAATGTATGCTGTGTGTAGTTTTTCTGTAATTGGTAACATATCGGAGACTGTAAGGGTCTGTATGTGTTCATATATGTTGCATTTATTTATTTATTTTATATAATTGCAGACGTTACAGTAGGCTGTCACACTGTCATTGATCTGCAGTTATAATCAAATCATGTTTATAGAAATGTTAGTAATAAACATTTATAAACAAGTATTAATATGTTTAAAGCCTCTGTTTTGTTAGAAGAGCTTCTCATATAATGTGAATGACCTGTACAGCTTTACTGTAGACATTTATTCGAGCGAAAATGACGTCAACTGAAAATCTCTGTAGTACACCACGCCCACCAAAAGGGTACTCTTTGTAGTGGAAACGCAAGCTTGATAAAGGTGACCCGTACCAACCCGAACCGTACCGTACTGTACCACTCAGTGGAAACGAGCCATTATAGCCACTCTGCGATGGCACCACAAGGCGGTGCTCACACCCTTATCGGAGGCTCCTGGATGGGATGTAGACCTTCAGGAGCAGGTGGAGTAAGAGGGTGCAGTGCCAGTGTCTTGTAAGCAAGTATCAGAGATTTGAACTTAATCCAAGCTTCAACCGGTAACCAATGCAGTGAGATAATGAGAGGTGTTGCATGGGCTCTCTTTGTTTCATTTAAGACCAGATGAGCTGCAGTATTCTGGATCATCTGTATGCTTGAGATGGTAAAGCAGCTTAAAGAGCATTGCAGTAGACCAGCCTTGAAATGGCAAGAGCTTGGACTAAAAGTTGAGCAACACAATCTGTTAAGAAGGGTCTAATTTTTCAGATGTTGAAAAGTGCAAATCTGCAGATCAAACCGTGTTAGCAATGTGCTCTATAAAGGACAACTGATCATCCAGGATTACTCCAAGATTTCTTACTGAACTACATGAAGTAATGGTGAATGATCCCAACTTTTTGAGAAGGATTGAGAAGTCATGTTGTATGTGTGGTGTTGCAGGTTAAGCAGGGTTGTGTGTAGTGGTGTAGTGTTCTCCTAGTGCTTCTGTGTTTTTTAATAGTTTGTAACTATCTGAAAAAGTGTAAAAACTGAATCTCTCTTGATCAAACACAGATTTGAATGCAGCGCTTTGAAGGATTAATAAACATATGCAAATCATCCTAATTTATCATTCATGTTGTTCGGGTTTGAATTGAGATCCTGATCTTTTAATGTTTAATTGTGCAGCTTTACACTAAATGCATTTATGCAGGCTAAACAAACAGTGACAGAAAAAAAACTTTAATTAATAACCTAAGAAAGCATTCAGGTCTCAACACAACTTTTTTGTCATCATTATATTTTACAGGGAAGCCAAAATGCTTTCATACGCGTGATTTATCTGCAATTATAATAAATGTTGGATTAACCTACAAGATTGAGTTATTAATCCGTTGGTCACATGCGTTCCGTACTGTGGGTTGTGATCCGTTACACCCCTAATTGTGTGTGTGAGAGACAGCTGTCGAATGTCAAAGCAGAGCTCATTAATATTCACAAATGTTTCAAATATGGTCAAAACCGATCTTTATATTCTAAAGTTAATTTCTGTGGTTATGCATAAATGAGCTTTTCTGGATAATTGATGAGCAAACATAAGCCACACCAACTATGTAGTTATCAAAGAAAAGTCATACATATTAAACCAGTGTACTCTATTGCTTTTTTAAATTATTTGAGCAATAGTAAAATGACGACATATGATTCCATTTTAAAAATGTCTTCTAAATGGAAAAAAAAGTGATTTGAAAAAGTGACCAATAAATTCATTTGTTAAGTGTCCTTTAGAAGATATTTGTTTAATCATTTAAGGGTAATTGGTTGTTCAAAAAAAGGTTGGAGTTTAGATCTATTTGATGTTAGCACTGATGTTAGTCTGTCAGAATTTAAATGCATGACATTTTGTGCTTGGAAACCAGACATTATTTACATTTTTTGAAATATCAAAAAAAAAAAAAGTGCAATGGCCATTCCTTTAGTGCATCTCTGGTTGAATGGATGGATGCTGTGTGATTGCTTCAGCACATCGCTGACACGCAGTGAGCACAGCAACACTTCTCGTCTTTAAAAGCTGACATGGCTGTTTCAGCAGCCTGCTTAACCTCTGAACGCTGTCAGAACTCTGTCGGGTTTGTTTATCTGCATAATTATTTATTTATTTTCCATGTCGGAATGTTTTCTAACCCACTTGATATGCAAATGAGCTTTCAAAAAGGAACATAAAACATGTTGGATTGAGAATATGATTGATATGTTGAGCCTATATGAGCTTGTGTGCAAATAGATCTTGTATTTGTTATGTAAGTACCGCTTTGGGACGTGACTCAGGGCTTATTTAAGAGAGCAGTGAGATAATGTTAGAAATGCAGATGTAAGCATTGTAAGGTTTATATTTTGCAAGGAAATGTGTGAAGCGCTGCATTGGGTATTTTGAAGTGGACTGTATTTGTTGTGGTTTAACAAATTAGTTCTGAGATTTTGCTCTCTCTCTTTAAATGAGAATTTCACAATTACTTCTGTATAGGAAGAACTATAAAATATTTTCTTCTTTTTATCTGATACAAAGCTGCATCCAGTACATATATATTTTTGATGTGTGGGGTAATTTATTTATTTTTTCTTCAGCAGCAGAGATGTTTATGTTAGAAAAAGTGGATATGCTGATGTCTCTCTCTCAAAAAAAATCCATGCTAAGAAAAAGCACAAACAACGTCTTAGTTTGTTTAAATAACAGATACTTATTTTGTTTGTTTTATTCAATTTAAATTTTATTTGGAATTTGTTTTAAAAATGGTATTACGTTTTGTTAGCCTAGCTGACAAAATATATTTTTATTTTACAAATGAATGTGCAGCGCTTGTTCTTTTCTAAATAATTGTTAAATCCTTACTAGTTTTGTTGAAATAATTGTAAAAATTTATGACATCGGTATTGTAAATTGTATTGAATCGTGAGTTGAGTAAATTGTTACATCTCTAGCTAAAAATGGAACATTGAAATGTGTTTTGATTGTTCATTTGAACAATAACAGCATGGTTTAAAAGAGATATTTTTTTAATACAGGAAACACATGAAAATTGTAACGTTATGTTACGTTATGTTGCGTTCTGTTATGTTGTGTTATGTTATGTTGCGTTATGTTATGTTGCGTTATGTTGCGTTATATTATGTTGCGTTATGTTATGTTGTGTAAGTTATGTTGCGTTATGTTGTGTTATGTTATGTTGCGCTATGTTATGTTATCTTACGCTGTTACATTATGTTATTTTAGGTGGTGTTATGTTGTGTTATGTTACATTATGTGATTGTTGCGTTACATTATGTTACGTTATGTTGCATTACGTTGTTGCATTATGTTGTTACATTGCTATCTTATGTTATGTTGTGTTTTGTTACATTGTGATGTGATGTTATGTTGTGTTATGTTCTGTTGCTTTACGTTCTGTTGCGTTAAGTTATATTACGTTGTTACATTGTTGTTGTTACTTTGCATTGTGTTACATTATGTGATGTTATGTTACATTATGTTACGTTGTGTTATGTTACGTTGTGTTGTTACATTATGTGATGTGATATGTTATGTTGCATTGTTATGTTATGTTGCGTTACGTTATATATCGTTGTTACATTGTTACGTTGCGTTGTGCTACATTATGATGCTACATTACGCTTTTACAATGTAGATTGTGTCAAAGCAGCCTAACATAAAAGTTTTAGTAAATTGAACTGTGTCAGTCCAGTTTTTTTTGAAGTTCAGAGTTTAATTCAGTTTATTGTGGTTTAAATTTCACTGCTGAAAGTCCAAACACTGAAGAGCAAATCCATAGGAGTAAATATCGAATCTTTCCATCTCTTCCACAAGCAGTTATGCAAAGAAAGATGGTTTGGTCTTCTTTTGGTTTAGTTGCACATTGAATTACTTAATGTATTCTGTATTTGTTTGTTTCCTTTTCTTTAGTGCTGGCAAACTTTCGAGGAATGGTTCAGCATGGACTCCCACTGGAGATCGGCGACACAGTGCAGATTTTGGAGAAATGTGAAGGTCGTTGCTTTTTTATTGCGTAGATGACAATCAGCTACTTTAAAACTGTAGATTCTTAGATTTAGAAACAAATGCATATTTAAAAATTCATGAGTCTGATGTCAGACCTGCTTTAAGATGTGTGCTTTAATGAGAAATAGGGAATGGTATGAATTAGTGTATGATAGAAATAACCACCATTTTGAGAACTAACATGTAAAATTGGAAACTCAAGACTTACACACTCATATGTATTGAAAGGGGAGAAAAAAAACTATTTGTAACTTGTGTTAGACTATTTCGACTCTTTAATTGAATATATATTTTAAATGATATTAGAAAACGATTTAATTTATTAAAAAGCTGTCTTCTGGCAGAATTTTAGGATTTTTATAATTGATTAAATTCAAAGGTTATATATGATTTTTTTGTCAGTGTTGTTCTCTATGTATTTTATTGTGTAGTGCGTGTTTTTTAAGAATCTGTTATTATTTGCAAATTATATATTGAATATTATTAGCAAGGTTACCCTGAATATGGCCAATGCTGCTGATATGGCATTAAAACATCATTTAACTCATTTATAATTAAAAATCTAACTGGATCATAGATAATTCCTGACGCTGTTTGCTAATATCATGTCCCAGAAGTACGATGTATATTTTTTAAGTTGTAAAAATGTAAAAACAAAGTTGTGAAAGTACAATCTAGTATTAAAGTAATAGTTTGTTTTTGTATTTGACACTGTTAAAAATTATTCATACTGATGAAACATTTATTTTAAGTTATCTATGAACATATTTTGATCTCTTTCTAAATATTGTATGTCTGTATTTGGATGGAATCAGTATATGTTGTTTAATTTTAAATTTAATTTTAGAATTATTTTACACATTAAGACTCCACTTATAACAGTCTATCATGCTGTTCATTTTACATATGGAAATTCAATAGTGCATTGTGCATCATCATTTCCTGCTTGTAAATATTTTACATTATTCATAAGGTGTAAAAATGATAAGCAGTTGTGTATTCACAGTACTTTAGATACATGCAAAATATTTGAAAATAAAAAACAAATAATTGCCAGAACTTAAACTGTAAGTTTAGAACATGACCAAAATGTGTGTGTGTGTGTGTGTGTGTGTGTGTGTATGTGTATGTGTGTGTGTGTGTGTGTGTGTGTGTGTGTGTGTGTGTGTGCGTGTGTGTGCGTGCGTGCGTGACTCATGACAGATCACATGGCGTAATCATTTATTCAATGTATTAATTGAATTTTACAAATTTATTTGATTAATTTTATTTATCTATTTATTGCAATAAGAAGTTACAAATAAAACTTAATATACTCTCTACAAACTATAGTTCATTTTCAACAAAGGAATTAACTATTTGAGTTGATATTTGGTTATTCACTAAAAATATATCATTTAAATAGTTTATTGAGATAAATCTGTATAGAAAAAGGACAATCCTATGTCCTTATTCGCATCAGTACAGCGTCAAGTCGGACAAAATTTCTAACTGGGATGCACCACTTTGAGACAGATTTTGATTGGTCTGCGCATCACTGCATAAAGTTGAACGCACCTTTTATCACACCTACAGTTGATTACTTTTGAGAACTGAGTTGGTTTTTAAAATGGTGTCAAGTACTGTTTCTGTAGGTAGAGTCGAAAAGTCCACTGTGTTAGAAATCATAAAACTGCGGATCTGTAAATATCTAAAAAAAAAGAAAAGAAAAGAAAAGTGTTTTGGGGATATTGTTTTTTTTCTTTATTCACAGGGTATCTGCAGGGTTTTAAAGTCTTAAATTTACTGAAATATTATGTTGTAGGTCTTTTTTAACAGGTCTTAATTTTCCTTTGTTCATGTATAGCTACCCAATCTGGCCATCAACACCCATTAAATCACCAACAATAAATATACAAAAATCTCAATAAAACTTAACTTTTTATTTAAAAATAGCATTTGATTAATTTCCTTTCTGTAACATTTGCTTGAAAGTTTTTCATTTATTTACTGCCAAGTAATATTATACTTATATTTATTTTTAAATATTATTATTGTGGACTGGAGTAATTGATAGCTAGGTTTTGTTTTATTCTCTGTAAGGGTTATAGTGTTTGTGAATGGATATTTTTGAAAATTAATACAAAAATATATAAAAAAATATTGATATTGTATTATTTATGTTTTAAATTTTTTGATATTAAATAATTTTTTGATAGGGCAAATGAAAATCTTTTCCAACTGGGATAACGTTATAAAAAAATCCTTAGCATTTAGCCCTGTATAAGGCTGGTTTATACTTCTCCGTTGAGTGATCGGCATGACCCACGGCGCATGCCTTGCATGTAGTCATGCTTTTATACTTCTGTGTGCTGTTTGTGTTGCTCTGCAATAACACTTCTGAAACGCTAGCTGGCAGTGAGGTTTTTATGTTCCTCTTTGTCAAGTTTCTTTGCGGGTGTTTTGTTTTTTCTGAACACTGCAACATGTACAAGTAGCTAAAACTCGCTAATTCAGAGGTGGAAATCAGCGGACGTGCAACAACTTTATTCCCTGTAAAAACTAGCTCCATCGGACTTGCGGCTCTCAGCACCCCCCACACTTGTCATCACACTAGTCCAAGCCGACCAATCACAGAGCTTGCACTACGCATTGTTGCAAAGTGTAGTTTTTTAAAAGGTCAGTGTCAGCCACATCGATTGCTATGCGACCGTGCGAAGGCTGCGCCAGACCGTGCACTTGACACAGAAGTATAAACCAGCCTAAAAGTATAAACTAGTCTAAAATTTAATTCATACACTCTCAGAAAAAAAGGTGCACGGTGGTACTAATAATGTTCCTTAAGGAACAATTTTGTACCTTTGTAAAAGTTGCACCTTATATGGTACAGATAAGACCTTTTATAATACTGTTCTGTACCTTTTATGATACAATTGAAATGAAGGTACACAATTGTTCTCATAAAAAAAGACAAATAAGTGTTGGACAACTCCTTCTTTATTACAATATCTATGAAAAGAAATATTACTGAAAAGGCAGTGATTTTTATGAATAATTTCCATATTAAAACATGAATCATCCTTTAAAAGCATATGTTTACAAAAACTCATAAACCACAGATAAATTAAAACTATAGGTATTGTAAACTAAACATTTAAGGCATTTTAAATAAACATTTGGTAAGCATTTTCTGATAAATACAGTTTTATTATTGATATCTGCAGCTTTTGGCGTTTGCTTTCCACCACGCACGTGAGCCGGCAAAAGTCCTGCATATGCAAAGTGCTCATGCAAACATTTTACTATTGTAAAGCTAATCAAACGTTGTGCATATCTCGTTACAATACTTTTGCATAATTCTATTTATATTTTTAAATTAAGTAAATTAAATTAAGTAAATTATTGGGGAAATTGGAAAAAAAGTTTTATATTGTACATGGGAGAATGTATTTCTGTAACGTTTTGTGAAAAGTGTTGTGAAATGCTTAGCAAAAAATAGATCTTTTGATTCATGTTAAAGTATTTTTTATTTTTTACTGTGAATGGAAAAGGTGCATTTACACAAAAAGAAACAAAAAAAACATTGTTTAAAAATGTATTATATTGTTTTAAAATATAAATGTTTTATATTTACTGAAAATAAATTGACACATTTTGGATATAGCAAAATGCCTTTAAATAGTTATTGAAGGAACACATTTGACACTGTTAAGGTACAAGGTGTTTAGTCACTGTAGTGGTACCTTCATTGTTCAGATTAGTACCTTTGATGAAGGTACAATATTGTATCTGCAGGTTTTAAAAACCAAAGGTACATTTTGGTTTCCCATGGTACAAATCATGTCCTTAAAGGTACAAACTGCAATGGTACAATTTTTTATTTTTTTTTTTGTCTTAAGGTACAATTCTGTTCCACAAAAAGGTACTGCCCCAGTGACAAGGGTTTGTGCCTTCTTTGGTACAACATAGTTTTTTCGTCTTAAAAAGTCTTAAATTTAACTTGGTGAAACCTGCAGAAACCCTGTATATGGTCAAAGGACATCACTATATATACATTGTTCAGTGTAATAAGTCCTTTCTCTTTCCCAACATCTGCAATTGAAGGACTAAACATATGATTCCTCATAATAGGAGCCTGCATTAAGAGATCTGTAAATGATAAAGCTTGTGTAAATTGGTACCATATTAAAAAATGGTTTAACAATAAGATATTGGGTCAGAATGAGGAATCTTAGAGCAAAGCAAAGCAGATGATGCAGATTTGATTCACAGTACTTTTAACTATTTGCTATGGAATTAACCCATTAGCATTACCATTTCACAACAGAATGTTATTAAATATGGTGGAAATTACAGTGTTTTGGTTCAGAGCAGTAATGATTAAGAGTAATTACAATAATTAAAGAATTCTACTTGGATATGCCCATTATTAGTATAGTTTCTTCAAGTCATTATTGAAGAAACACCTTTAATGAACTCGTTGCTTATTTGTGCATTAAATACTTAAAAATAGTTTTTCCTCTTAATTTAAAGGCTTCTAAATGTTTAATATTGATGTTTGCATTATGTTGTGACATATGACATATTATAAATGTCATTCCGTAGGATGGTACAGAGGATTCATCACGAAGAATCCAAATGTAAAGGTGAGCCTGTGCATATTTTAAATAACCCTTTTATTTCTCTCTTGATCCTTTTTATTTTTCCTGTATCCGTTTCCTCTGCTTTGACTCTCAGTCCATATATATGCAGATGGTTTGTTTTCTCTTGTGTGCTTTACAGCAGTAATTGGCTCATTAAATAATTTCTGTGCTCTCTCCTCAGGGAATATTCCCAAGCTCCTACATTCACCTCAAGAATGCCCACGTCAAAAACAAAGGGTGAGAGTCAGTCAATTCTGGATATAAATATACAGATCTTACTGCATGTAATGAGCTGAATTGATTCATGCATTTGCACTAATTGGTGGATGGATAGAAAGCCACACATGTGACAGGAGAAATCAAAGCAAGCCGTTGTAAATCTGTGATGCAAATCTTTGGTTTGGAGATATTACTATTTACATTTGAGAGAAAATAAACATGCACTAATAAACAAAACCCATGTCATTTGTGAACGTTGCCAGTACCAGATGAAACAGTACTCTACAAATATGACAAATTGTCTGTTTATCTTAAAATAAAACATAGAATTATCAATATTTTTGTTAAAGTTTGCGTGAAATCTAAATTTACAATGTTTAATTTGCTAGCGCAGATTGTTATTTTTTTAGGTGAACAGTTAATTCATTAAAAAAACGTTGTTTTGCTAATCTTCAGTCAAAGTCTGATCATTTGCTTCTGCATTTGGAGTGGTGGTCATTCTTTGATGTCAGTTACAATATTCTCAACCTTGCCCCTTTTACCATTAGTTTGCTATGAGGTAAATGATGCACAAAAAAAGCCCTGCACCCTACTAGGGCTGTCAAAAGCATCGACTTTGGTACCAATCGATACTGAAATTGAAAAAACATCCATTTCCTGCTAACACTGAGCACTGTTCATCACGTTCTTAAACATCGCTGATTGGTCAATGTGTTCACGTGCTTATCAGTGCATCATTCTTCACTGCTGTTCACCAAGTGCAAACACAGATACACGGATGCTGGATCGTTTCAAAGCCTAGTAGTTCAGCTGATCTGTTTATAAGCTGACATTTGAGCAATCTGCTGATGGATCGACTGATTCACGCGGCTTCAAAATGCTCCATTGCCTGTGTATTTGTGTGCTTATCTGTGTTTGCACTTGAAGAGCGGTGTTTACATGCTCAACAGTGCTCAAATGTTAGCACTAAATAGACATTTTAAAAATATTAGTACCGAAATTGATACTTTAACCCCTACTTAATATGCAGATTCAACATACTGAAATAAAAGTTCCTTAAGCAACTTTCGCTTTACGCAGACTTTTAAGTTTAACTGCTTTGTTTTTGTTTGCTCTATATATTGACTTATTGTAATGTATTTTATTAGTGAAACACGATTTTGTTCATGATTTGAAATTGACACATTACAGATTTTTAGGAATGCGCTGAAATGTCAGCTGCTGAAAATTTTTGTCTGAAAATGGCATTTAAGGATGAAAGATGAAAGAGAAAAATGAGGTTTGCACTGACTGGGCTATATGTTGCGTGATGTTTTTGAACCCAAATAAGGACTAACTGTATGCTGTGTGTAGTTTTTTTTCTGTAATTGGTAAAATATCGGTGACTGTAAGGGTCTGTATGTGTTCATATATGCTGCATCTATTTATTTATTTATTTTATGTAATCACAGACGTTACAGTTACAATTTCTCATTCATCTGCAGTTATAATCAAATCCTGTTCATAAAAAGGTTAGAAATGAACATTTATACACAAGTATTTATGTATATAAAGAATCTGTTTTGTGAGAAGTGCTTTTCATATGATATGCGAACGACCCATACAGCTTTACTTTGACATTTCCTCGAGCGAGAATGACGTCGTACACCACTCCCACCAAAAGAGTACCATTGGCACCCTTTTAGCAATGAAAACGCAAGCCTGATAAAGGTGACCAGTACCAACCTGTACTGTACTGAACCACTCAGTGGAAACGGGCCATAAAAATCCCATGGCACTTCTTGTGTCCTGGCCAAATTCTCCTATCGGCCCTTACCAATCATAGTCTCCCAATCATCCCCATCACCCATCGCATTATTCAAGTGGATGCTGCACACTGTTAGTGGTGTGGAGAGCCCCCCCCCCCCCCCCCCCCCCATTCCATATGATTGTGAAGCGCTATATAATTACACAATGCATTACATAAACTCGTTCACTAAAAATAAATATTTCTCTCAATAAAATGTGGTTATTTTATAGGCTTGTTTTTAAAAAAAACTGTACAATATAAATATTGAGTTAAATTAAAAATATAATTATTATATAAAATAATTATTAATTATTACTAAGCATTTTTGAGTTTGGTTTTTGAAATCTAGAATTTGATTTCAGTACATCCCTACACATTTGATATTTGTTATTGTTTGTATTATTAAAAGTGTTTTTTTATTCTGTTGCTGTACCGATTGGGAGACAAGATATACAAGTTTCAGTTCAATTAAATGTTAATTTTGCACATAAAACAAATAAAATTATGTTTTGGTCTGCATTTTAATAATTAAATAGGCTTCTTATGTCTTTATGTCTTAAAATATACCACTGAATTGAATCATAACCAATATCCTATTACTTATCTTAACCTAATTTCATCACCCTTTTAAATATTTAAATGCAAATTGCATTACACTTTAATACATCAAATCAGGTGGCATTTATTTTAAAGAAAGACATTTTGGATTCTGTTAAAGTACAGGATAATGAGTTCATCTAAAAAATTGTTGACCCATGAAATAAATGGCTACTAAAACCTGACTTTTGCCCTTGAAAAAAACCTTGAACTGCTATCAGGCAGTCCGTTCTCATGCTTCAGATAAAATGCATTTGCAAAATGACGCATCTGCTGGATTGAAGTGACAGGAGCCTTCACTATCCCACAAGCCACTGCAAGTGCTTTTTTGCGGACATGTCCTCATGAGTCAGTGTCTCTGGTCAGGGTCGTGCGAGGTCAGCGATCTCATTCAGATAGAAGTGCGTGAACGTGTGTTTGTGTGTCTCGTCCCGCAGGCAGTTTGAGACCGTCATCCCCACCGAGGACTCGGTCATTACAGAGATAACTATGACCTTGAGAGACTGGGGCACCATGTGGAAGCAGCTCTACATGGTAAGATCACTCTTTGTTCTGTGTGGAACAAATTGAGGTTGCTTTAAGTGGGGAAATTAGTTTATTTCTTTTGTTAATGGTTACATTTATCATGGATTTACTGTTAATATGTGGCTTTAGATGTCATTGAAAGCCTGTTTAATAAAAAATCCCACAAAGTCCATTTTCTTGACAAAAACATTACTCTAATTCACAATTTTTTTGGAAATTTGTAGGAAATGTTATCTACTTTTATTTATAAAAAACAGAATTTCAACAACAAAAAAAACCTCAAATTATTACACAAAGAACGATAAATGTA